>JAGDQP010034236.1:583-20228 GCA_022664845.1 Lepisma saccharinum | reverse complement strand
ACAGAATAATCTGAAATATTACGAAGAATTTCTTGTAACCTTTCCTTAGGCAACTTACTGTATGGCTGTGGCGAGAATTTACGGAAAGTTTGATCGTCATCTCTGTGTCTTCTTTTTTCTTCTTTCCTTTCCTTGTAAGGAATAAACTCGAAATCAAAAGGATGCTTGTCTTCATTACCTTGAAATCCCCATGAATTGGTAGCTATGTATAGTACCATCCTAGCCTTTTCTAACAAATCACGGCCTCCAACTATCTCATGGCTAAGATTTTTCAAAATATAGAGCTTAAGTCTAACACATTTGCCATGAAAATAAATGTTCCTATACATATAACCTATAGACTTAGTATTTCCTTCCGCTAACGATATTTCTTCATGACTTCTCGTCATCTTTGCACCTCTACGCATCATTATCTGGGCAGTGGACCAATTTACGAGAGAGATATTGCTCCCGGAGTCGCAGTATATTTGCCTATTCAGACCATATATTCTTGCATTGATCAAAGGTTGTCGGTTCCCTAACCTTTCGCTATTCTTCTGTCTACTCTGTGACTGTTTCCTAGTTTCCATGGACGAAACTTCGTGTTTATCTCTTCTTTTCTTTTGCCAACAATCCTCGATTTTGTGTCCAACACGAGAGCAAAATTTGCATTTTATTTTTTGTTTATCCTGATCTCTACGGCTGTTCTTATCAGTATTATACTTCAATCCATTGTTTTCTATTCTAGAGAAATATGCTGAGTCAAACGCTTGAGGCATTAATTCTGCAGCACTATTTCCTGCCTTTTCTTGTTGGACAAAAGCCAACGGATTACACTTGAGCTCACTCTTTTCAGCTGCAGGAGCATAGAACAAGTTTTGCAACAAAAACGATTGAAGTTTGAGAGCTTTTTGCTCCAATTCTTTCACAGACTTAATAGTATTTTCCACAAAGTGATTTCTAAATTGTGGGTGACTGTGATCTATTATAAATTGAACCTGATAAGTCTCGTCAGGAACTTTATCCAATCTCGAAAACATTCGATGAATCTTTCTTATGAAAGAAGCAAAACTCTCCGTGGGTTGTTGGTAGGTATTTTCTAAAGTGCGTTGCAATTCTAAGTGGTAATTGAAACTGTACCACTCTTGCAATAGCTCTGAACGAAAAACAGAATAGCTCGCAAATGGTTTTTTGAAAAGAAACCAAACTCTGGCATCTTTTGTTAACACCCTGGGGATTACCAGATCTAGCATTTGTTGGTCTGTTAGGTTCTTATCAGCTTTCAATTCTTGCAAGTCATCTAAGAATTGAAATATATCTGTCTTTTTATTGTCTCCATCAAAAATTGGGAGAACTGGCTTTATTTCTTCTAGAAATTTCAGTGTGCTACTGGGTTGTGCACTCTCTGGGTGGGTTTGTGGTGGAGTAGTCTGTGTTTCTTGATCCTCTGAACCTACTCGGCTCCTACGAGAATTCAAATCACTTATCATTGTAATGATTTCTTGCTGAGAGTAGTTAGACTCGGTGTCTATATCTAGAGCCTCTAAAATAGCTTGTTTTTCTATGTATTGATCCATGGTTCTAGTTCTAAAGAATGATCGTAATCTCATGAACAATTATCTTGCTAAAATCTCTTTGTGGCTTTATTCCTAATAAAGCAATTGTTTAATGTTCGGGCGCCACTTTTTTGTAATGGTGTGGTGTTGTTGTTTATTGGGAGCTGTGAATTCTTTTTATAAGCAGTGTCACCTCATGTAATTAATGAAAAATAATTACGTGATAAGGTATAAGAGGAATGTCACTACTACTGATATATCGTCTTGCTAATACCTATCCGGTTTAGTAATAACCACAGCTCACTTATGTGTCAACAAATTTGATACAAGAGAATGATCCATCTGTTTGGCCTTTTTGTTTGTTTCGCATGCAAAAGGTTTTTTTTTCTGGTATATAATACGCAAGCAACAATCTGAATCGATATAGTATGCTGAATTAATAACCTTGTTCCGCAACTAAAAGGTCTCTCGCTGTACTGTGATATACCTGTGAGCAGTAGTTACGAAACAGTTTGCAGCTAAATGGTCTCTCTATCTATATGATGTCTTTGCTTGTTTACCTTTCGATTTGCATCTAAAAGGTCTCTCGTGGACGATTGACTAATAAGTACTTTATGATCGTGCAAGTATTCACATCGAAAAGGTCTCTCTAAGACGAATATTTTATAAGACCATCAAACTAGAGCATCGAAAGGTTTCCTCTACTCGACTAATGGGAAATTGCTAAACAAAAGTAAACCTAAAATTGTTTGCATGTAAATAACTTATTCCAGGCCTTCCTTTCTCTCTCAAATTTTTAACACGTTTCGATAATTTAGACTAACGGCCATATCACCATACAAAAGATTAAATCAATATATTTTTTTTTCGCAGCGAACTACGAATAACACAAGGTCTTAGGAGAACTCTTGTAAAATCAAATTAAACACAAATTTACGATTTTAGTAATGATACTGTGCATAGAAATGTCATAAGCTCTATCACTCTGATACTCAATTTAGAGACTTAATCAGTGGGTATTTTAAATAATTTCATGTCAACATGTCTCGACCTTTCTTGTCACACATTCGTATTTATGAGTAATACTGAGATATTATATAATCAGGCGAATAAAGCACTTTAATCTTTAATCGTTTGTTTCACTAATTAGGTATTATATCATCCAAATTCAGAATATCTTTTTTACCAATATCGTCAATAAAAATGAAAAGAAAAAAGATTCCCAATTAGTTTCCCTCGGAAAATATTACTAATGGAATCAGTCAATTATACCCAATTGACTCTCCCAATTCCATCCACCAGTTTACTCTAAATACCATCAATTTAAAAGTAGCCCCATGCATCCATATACCACCATTTACTACTTCGGAATCCCTTCAATTAGCCAATTGAAATACCCAAGATTCCACCAACATGCTCTAATCCCTTTTTTGATCCACCAAAAATTCCCTCATGCATAGAACCAAAAAATTTCCCTTTTTTCCCATGAGCCAGTTAATAGGTTAGTGCAGTGATAACTAGCTACTAGAAATTTAGTACTTAAAAAGAAAAGAGAAATTGGTTATGCAATTAATCTACTCCCATAGGAGAAAAAATAAAAGGGATAGGCACAGAAATTCTATCAGAAGTAATTGATTCCGACTTACTCCACCCATTCAGTCGTATCAATTCTACTGAGCCCCTTCTATTCACCCTGAATAGATTCGCTCGCTTACTCTACTCCCGAAAGTTCTAATTTCTTACAGAGAAGGAAAAAAACACAAAAGATAGGAAGATTCTATGATAATAACATCTACAAGGAGTAACAAAGAGAACATCATAAGAAAGTTAATACTACACAAAAATGTTTCTACCAACAGTCACAAATAAAACACTTTCTTTTGTCAGATCTTGTACTCTGGCCTCCAGCAAATTAATTAGCAAAATTCTTAACAAGTGCATAGAAAAATAATATTTCATAAGACACTCGCTCGGCCAGTATTTAAAATCAATGGACTGAGGTTATTCCAGCTCAATTTTTACGAGCTTCTATTTAATTTATCCTTCCCACTCTCTCTCTCTCTCTTCCTTGAGACAAAAATATTCAGTTGGGGTTTCCATAAAAATACCACAACATATTTCCTACCTGGCGACCAATTCATCGGCTTATCCTTTCAGCCACAATTACGGCATTTATAAGAACCAAAAAATATACACTCCATTCGAGCCCATTATAAAACAATAAAGCCTGTTTCCAGCCGATGGCCGCTATTGTATTCCTATTATAGATTGCGTAGCACTTCCTTTCGAGCTGCCCATCTTGATCCGTCCTTCGCGACTGACCACTCGGGCGCGAAAAAAAAGCGTCCCTTAACGAATTCCTTCTCTCAGAAGGAGGGGGGAAGCGAAAACAAGTGCTGGCCATGTGTGATAGCTTGGGGCCAAACGAACTTTCAGAGTCATGTAACTTCTAACATTTCCTTGCACAAAAAAAAATCTTTTTTTTTTATTTTAAAAGATACTTGGAAGAACTAAGAAAGAAACACAGAGAAATTAAAACAGTAAATATACACGAGTACGAAATACACACTTTAAATACACCAACAAACTATACGTTGTTTCCTAAAATAAAGAAGAAAGATTAAATACAAAAATTATTTACATTCTCTTAAAAAATAATAATAATAATTTCGCTAAACGAAATTTAAATTGCATATTTACCTAACACTATAAGCGCTTAATTACATAGATTGGCCAATCTTACCTAACACATAATATACAGAAATTGTACATATTCACCTCACTTTACAAAATATAATTCCGTGTAATGAAAAATTCATTACAGATTTTATATCCGGTGTTATCTATTCTTTTTTATTGCTGTCATTTAGTTTGTTTTGGCTTTACACATTGGAAAGCATTTGTCAAACATATGTAGCAGGGTATTATAAAATATATCAAAATTATTACTCGCTGTGTTATTATTATTATATATATCTACGGTGACCATATCTTCCGAATTTTCCGGGACAGCCCCGAGTTTTAATATTGGGTCCCGGTGTTCCGAAAATATATATTTAAAGTCCCGTATTTCTTCAAAAAAGCTGATTTAATAAAATTCGTAAGGGCACTTGCGACAGTTCTCCTGAACGATATAATTCATATGTTTGGTTGTAGTTCCTATATAATGCTGTAACTCCCTTCAATAAAGTCGTGAAAAATGTAAGACAGAGTTTTAGCACCTGAAGCAGCAAGTGAAAACGTACCTGCTTTTGTATTGTAACTTGGAAACGAAGTAAGACATCTATTATGCCGCACACAGGTAAAGTAAAGAGGACCAGAAAAAAGTTAACAGGTAGAACGTATTTGTGATTTGCTGCTCTTGATGCAAACAAAATTTTATGGGAACAACATTAATTACTTGGATCTGTGGAAAGTTGTTTTGCCGACGAGACGAGACAGAGAAATGATTATGGAAAACGAGACAGGACTGTCGGAATATCATGAAGAACGGTAGTTCTTCGAGTGACGCAGACAAATGAGTCTGTTAGCGGCACTCTATGATACATCTAGTTTCGGATCTAGCGAACTAAAAGCCCGATTTTGATGCTTGAACTTGCAATTGAAAGTAGTTCTTTGCCATACTAAGTCACAGAAAAGTAATTGGGTCGATAGGACCTACCTGGGATCCCCTAGGGCGGTGCGAAAAAAAATCAAAACTTCACATTTCTAATGATAAAACTGACATCAGACCATATAGGCGGCCAAAACCTGCAGGACCTTAATCTACGCTTCAATAACTTTCAAACGGTAAATATCGTTGAAGGGTTCAAAAGTTGCAACTTTTTTTTTTTTTTTTTTTTTAAGTAAAATCACAGAATTTTCACAAATGATAGAAAAGTTTATCTGTCATTCTATCTGTCTTTTTGTTTTAGCCCCAAATGGTTGGTACGAGAGGGTTTTGGGTGTCAATTGCTGGCCCCAACAAGTTGGAGTACATCGAAACTTATTTTTTAAAGGAGTTACCGTTTTCGAGATACGGAGCTTACCATGGTCCAAAATCGACCTTCTATATGAAGACTATGCATTTTTTTAATAGGCAGCCTTACAAAGTAAGTGATATCAGCATAAAACCCCCAGAGTGAAGCAAGAATTCTACTCACAAAAGAAATGATATCCATTTTGTGAGAGATTTTCTTTGTGTCACTATGGCGGAAGGGAGGATATTAAATCTCGTAATTTTATTATAAAGGAAACACTTCCGCCATAGTAATTCAAAGAAAATCACTCGCAAAATGGATATCACTTCTTTTGTGAATAAACACTTCCGCTATAATGATACAAAGAAAATCACTCACAAAATGGATATCACTTCTTTTGTGAATAAACACTTCCGCTATAGTGATACAAAGAAAATCACTCACAAAATGGATATCACTTCTTTTGTGAGTAGAATTCTTGCGTCACTCTTCTCTTTACCCCGAAGGACTTTTTATGCTGATACAATATACAAATTTTTGAGACGAGACATTACTATGGACAAGACATTTTGGAGACGAGACAGCCTCAATCTCGTCTCGTAGGCAAACTAGTGGAAAGGTAATCTGAACAGCCTGCATCAACTGCGATGGGTTCTATTCTATCAATCTTGAACAATACAAGGAAGATGATTTGGAGTAAAATTGAACAATGAAAATACTTTTACCGTGTCTATCACTTCACGATATGTTGAACGAGCTGTATGTACTGTACGTACTTCATTCTTATCCCACCAACAATCTCTTCACACAGTGAACAAAGTTTAAACTAACCACAGAACAGAGATGATTAGCGATTTCCAAGGACGTAAATCAGCAAGAGGTAACTGTTCCAAATTTAAAGAAAATGTGTGAATTCGTGCAGTCACTTCCTGAGATAAATGCTTCCGTAAAGAGGCCATTTTTGATAATTAATAATTTCTAAAGATAAGAAAATCTATCATTGACACTCGAAGGTGTGAAAGACATGTTAATTATTTAAACGATCAATTCCCAATCTTGCACAGAAATATATGAAAAAAAAAGAATAAAATCAATGTGGAACACTTCAGCAGAATAAACTTTAATTAACATTTGTACAAACACGGAAAGACAATTATTTAAAAGTTATTTTTATTTAAAATATATTTCACTATTTTTTTATAATTAATACATTGTATGTATAAAATTATTTTATTGATGCTTTTGACTGAAATTCTAGAAAAACTCCTATTTTTTTTTCAAAGCAAATATTGACAAAAGCAGTGAAAAAAATATTACAAATAAAATTGTTTTATATTTACAAATACGTTTTGCTAACGGTTGATTTATTGTAATTTAAAAACGTTTGTAGAAATATATATATAAATGATGTTTATAGGTTTATACCAATTATTCAGGCATAAATAAAACCTTATACTTGTAAAAACGCATTAGATATTATTACTTTATTTTCGGTGATGTAGTTCCTAATGATTTTGAAGTTCTAAAGTATGGTGCATTTTTTTTTTAAGTGAAGATAACTTTTGATAAAAAGCAGTTTTTAAGCTCGCCTGAATAAAAGTTTTTACTTGGATTTACCACCCTCAATCCACCATTAGATCCCATTAAGACTTGGATCTAATAAAGGGTATATCCATTAGATCCCGTTAAGACCTGTCCCGAATTTTGACTGAGAAAATATGGTCACCGTATATATATTCTCCCATGATTCTTTCCCTAGTAACGTGTCGAATTTAACAATATTTTTTGCACTATAAAATCTTTTAAAAATATTATTATGTTTAATATTATGTTCTAACTTAACGTTTAGTAATTGGCATGTATGGTCTGAAAGTCCATCTATTATTTCATCATGAAGACCGGTAGTTCTTCGAGTTACGCTGACAAACGAGTCTGTTAGCGGCACTCTATGTATACAGCTAGTTTCGGATCTAGCGAACTATAAGCCCGATTTTGATGATTGTACTTGTAGTTGATACAAGTCACAAAAAACAAAACAAACAAAAAAGGATCAGTAGAACCTCCTTGGGGTCCCCTAGGGCGGTGGAAAAGAAAATATCAAAATGTCATATTTCTAATGATAGCACTGACCCCAGACCATATAGGCGGCAGAAACTTGCAGAATCTTAATTTTCGTTTCAATACCTTTCAAACGGTGTATCACACGTCAAAATCGGTGAAGGGGTTCAAAAGTTACGACTCTTTTTTTTTTCTAGCCGAATCACAGAATTTTCACAAATGATAGTTAAGTTTGTCTGTCTGTTTGGTTTAGCCCCAAATGGTTGGTGCCGGATATTTTGGGGGTCAATTGCGGGATCCAACAGTTGTTGGGGTAAATCGAAGCTTATTTTCCTGATAGGAGTTACCATTTTCGAGATACGACCCAAAATCGGCCTTTTGTATGAAGACTATCACTTAAAAAAAAAAAAAAGGCAGCCTTACAAAATAAGTAATATCAGTATGAGAACCCCTCCGGGGTAAAGACAAGAGTGACGCAAGAATTCTACTCACAAAAGAAGTTATATCGACTTTGCGAGTTACTTTCTTTGTGTTACTATAGCGGAGGGATACTATATCTCTTAATTGTATTACAAAGGAAACAAATTCTGTCAGAATGACACAAAGAAAGTAACTCGCAAAATGGACATCACTTCTTTTGTGAGTAGAATTCTTGCGTCACTCTTGTCTTTACCCCGGAAGGGTTTTCATACTGATAATCAAAATCACTAGAATTTAGGATAGCAAATACGTTGTCAGTGTCTGTTTTCGAGTGGGATGTTATTTTTGTTGTCTTTATAATCATATAATTTATGTTGTACGAACTAACGAAATTACACGCCGTCTTTCTGAATTATATTTTAGAAAATCTTTATTAAAATACCAGCAAATCAATACCTTATACAAATATATATATATATCCCTTTCTACTTACGAATAAGTGCTCTCTTTTGTTTCTTTTTACATTTTATTGCGTCGTTTTCATGTTTAAAAGATAAAAATTACATCTCAGAACACGGTAATTAATCGAAAAATACATTAAATTCCTATCGGAAAGAGCCACAATAGATCCCATCTTTTTTTGAGTGAAAATTTATCATTTTTTTCTGTTATGAAAATCCGTTCTAAAAGAGTGGTTCCTCTTTTCGTGCTTGTAAAAGGAAATCTTCCTCTCAATTCGAGCGGAATCTCGCTCTTCCAAAATTGATGTGTAAGACACTAAATTCTCTCGCCAAGCGAGAATTCCCGTTTCAGCTACAAGTTAAGACGGGATCCAGATAATGACATAAATTATAATATATAGCTTATTATCCCTATTTATAATAAATTATAATTATTAGCGGGGTGTCAATAATCAAGACGGAAATATGTGAAACCGAAAATTGAAACATAAACACGATAGCAAGATACGGTAATAAACACATAATATTGTTTTACTTTCCAGATTAGCTTGGCAGAATGTTTAAACGATTCAACTGAAATCGTTATGAAGAATTGGTTTACAAAATATGGATGACTCAAATTTAAGAAATTGGTTTAAATCGGAAACCTTTCAAAAAGAAAGTAGGTTAATTAAACTGATATTCAGAAAAACAAACAATTAAAACAACCTGATTACTACTCACGAACGAATAAAAGAAAAATAATTTAAAACAAGAAATAAAGAGTCATCTGTTTATGACCACCTAGAAATTAACTTTAACTATATTACAGAATGCGTTAGAGTCATCTAGTGGTAATAATCTGAATTAAGCTCTGAGAGCATGCCCAATTCTGTGATTATTGGATGCTAACAAACATGGATTAAACACCATGTTAGAGTAGCATTTCATAACATGTTATCATGTCATTCTGTTAGTCCCTAACCATTTCATCCAAACATGTGTTGTGTACTCTGAATTTTTTTTTTTTTCTGTTAAATGTCACTCAAACACTTGTTTCAGAGGACTATTGTGTTACAGGCAGTGAATTCAAGGGGAAACATTCCAGTCAATGAAAGAAAGCAAGTGCTCTTAGAGAAATAAGGGGGAATGACGCTTAAAAATTGAGAGTTGTTAAGCTTTTTTTACGCCAACCGTTGTTCAGTGGAGCGGAATTGTGTTGAAGATAAAAAAGAGCTGGGTGAAGAAACTGTTATCTGAGCTTCTTCTGGGTACTATCTTTAGCTTCTTCTCGGTACCTTTGACCTACTCCATCAAATAGTATTTTTGTCCATCCAAATCTCATCCTCCCCAATCTTTTTTTTTTCCTTCCCAGTACCCCCAGGCGAACACCCGCTGCCGTATCGATTTGCGAGGCCAGCTCGCTGCGACAAGAATCCCCACGTCGCATAAAACCTTCGTTTCAGTGAAGTATAATGTGTGTGCGTGTGTGTAGGTGTGTGAGTAAGTGTGTGAAGTAGAGAGAGAGAGAGAGAGAGAGAGAGAAGACGAAAATCCCCCAAAACAAGCTTCCTTCTCTTTCCTCATCTTTCAATTCATTCACTCAACACGCACTCCATCTCCCCTCACTTTCCCATACTTCACTCGTGTGGGTTGTCTGTCAGTCAGTCAATCTCGTCGAATACGTACTTTTTCAATCGCACACATACACACCCACCAAAACTCACATATTTGTTCGTTCCACATGTCTACAAGTTACATGCATACACCGTGATTGCAATACCGCCTCCCACACGATGACTCATTAGCACTGTCAAAAAGCTGTAGTGGACGCAATACCGTTGCGTTGTAGCTTCTTTTTTTCTTCTTTTTTTTTCAAGAGCGAATACACATCACGCTTGAAAAACAAATCACTGAACGGTAATGTTAAACCTTGCGAATATACGCTGAAGTTTTGCTAGGATTGAGAAGTTCTAGTGTATTTTTACAAAAGTTCTTGTGGTGTATGTATGAAAGAATTGCGACCTATGGGAAATGTCAGGAAAATAAATAATTGAAATTGTGAATCAGCCTACGTCAGAATAAACATCACACTTATATAATGGTGACCTGATTTCAACTAGAAAATAAGATTAAAATATATTTTTTTTAAACTAAAAAGAAAAAACTATTTTATACACTAAAAAGGAGAAAATTAAAAGCAATTTGTAATATTTAACAATTTTCCGTGTAAAAGTAAAAAAGTGGAAGCTAACAGAAAATTATATTCATTTTGAATCATAGGATAGATTTCGATCAAGGGGCTATATCGTCGAAGGGGCAAAAAAAACATCAATACGATCGTGATTTGTGTCACTCGACTGAAGTACAGTTGGTGGGAAAATCTTGCAACTTATGACGGTTTTGACCCGTTTTCTTCTTCTGATCAAAAAGTTCCGGGCTAACCAATTTAAAAAATATTTGCTATGAGTGCCCCCACATGGGAAAAGAAAATAACGCTGTCGATTCAACACTTTTCCGTGTCCCAGGGCGGTCACCACATTGTTGTGTTAATTCAACACAACATGTTGATTCAATACTGTTATAGTGTTAAAAAGACACACACCATTGTGTTCAATGAGCATTTTTAACACAGCCAGTGTGTTAAGTCACAGAAATCAACACCGTTTGATGTGTTGATGCAACACAGAAAAGTGGTAGTCACCTTTGGACACAAGAAAGTGTTGAATCATCATTGCTATTTTTTTTTGCCGTGCAAACTATTACTTTTAGTTATAAAAGTATTTAACAGTTATAAATTGCTTCTATTTCCTTCTGTTTACCTATAATTATTAGAAGTATATTTTCAAATAATTATTTTCTATAATATGACTTTAATATTTTTTTTTACTCTGTTTTAGCAACAATATTTTTGAATCGGATTAATTTTTGCATCATTAGGCGCGTATTGAGATAAGAAACAAATTGATGTATCCAACGTTTGACATGGTAGGTAAAATACTTACATTTTGCAACACTGCGTCTTTGGCTTCATAAATGTGATGATCATCATCAGTAGTGCACACCAAATATCCGACAAACCGCCATAGTATTATTTGAAACAAGAATATTTCTTAAAAGCTGGCAACACTGACAATAAGGTGACATTAACGATTTTTTTTATGATCAAGCATTCTGATTCGATTCAAGATTTTGTGCAGTTCCACATTCAGTGTTGTCAGGTTTCCATGGCAATATTTCCCTCAAAATACTGAGAAAAAAATCCCGAGTTTTGTAAAAAAAAAAACCCTTTCGGTAGGCCTACAGGCTGAGGTAGATTTCGAAGTTTCGCTGGGAGCCGGGGCTCGCCTCCCAACTTCAGTGCTTTTGAGAGGATGCGCCTCCTTTATCTTAACCAACATCTCCCTGCAGCACTACACCACCACGGAGTACATCTTCACCCTCCCACGGTTGGCTGCGCCCCCAAAGGGAAGATTTGCCCCATTTATTGTAACCTACTCTTGGTCGTACACCTTCATTGAAAATTTCGTTTCTCTACCATCAATGATTTGAAAATTGGGTTTTTGGGGCGGCCATTTTGGATCCAAGTTGACGACTTTTTGAAAGTTTTCTTATTTTGTCGTGACCTACTTGTGATAGTACAACTTCAAGTAAAATTTCATTTATCCAGCTCAAACGGTGTGCAAAATGGGATTTTGGGCGGTCATTTTGGATCCAAGATGGCGACTTTTCCCAAATGTTGTGATATTTCCCTAAGCTACTCGTCATAATGCACCTTTATGCCAAATTTCGTATCTCTAGTTCAAACGGTGTGGAAAATGGATTTTAAGGTCCGCCATTTTGGATCCAAGATGGCGTCTTTGAACTCATTAGGTAACATTTTCATAATCAAAAAGTGATGTTGTACCTTTATGCCAAATTTGATTTCAATAGCCCCAGCGGTTTAGGCTGTGTATTCTATACAACAATGGGTTCGGCGGCCATTTTGGATCCAAGATGGCGACCGATTTTGCTCATTAACGAACTTAACCGAGCTATTAAGCCTAGAAACAACATATAAAAATTTGGTTCAAATATCTTCAAAATTATGGCCGCTAGCGTGTTAATATATAAATATATATATATATATATAAATATACACTTTCATATCGTACCGATCTCAATAGGTATATTTTCTTCGAAATCTACCTAAAAAAGAATCCCGCCTACTAAGTTTACTTTCAAAGTTGCTGCTGTACTGAAAGTTAAAAAAAAAAAAAAACTAAAAGGTTTCAACAAAATTTCCCGATCTTTTTTACTTTTTTCTCTTTTACCTTTCATGTGGACAAGACTTTCCTGTTTTGCTGGAAATTTCCCTCCATCTGACAAGACTATAATTACATTTCTAGCTTGTCTCAACCTAGATTAATATTAGGTACGCGTTTGAGGCATGTAAGTATATATTAACAATTTGAACTAAAATACTTGCTACAAATATTTAAATTATAATCAAAACTATTTCTATAGCAAGTAAAGAATGTGTTACTATATTTCAGTGGCTCCATTCAAGAAGCTGATATTTGACATTGCAGTAGATCTGAGTTAAACAGGTTTGGTGATCAAAAACAACTCACCCCTTAGAGCAGCAAAACACAAGTGCCATCTTTTGGACAACTAAACATAATATCTGGGCAAATGTCTTTTTAGGAAACAGAGATAGGTAGATACATGTCTAAGTCGTTTATACATACAATTAAATTGTGTTTTGAAATTGTAACATTATGGTTCTTAGATGAAGTCGCAGATTTAAAATAGGAGACGTCGCACATTTAATATAGGAGACGCGACAGTGAATCTGTTACCAGAGTCTGCTTCATCTTGGTTAACGTAAATGGAATAGGCCACGCTAGCATTTAAAACTGTATTTAAACTAAACTCTTGATGACTGAAGTTGTCGTATAGGTACGACAATGAACATTTTAATAAACACAAGGTTGATCCATAATTTATATGAAAATGCACTAAAAAGGAGATTTTGAAACGTTTATTTGTCTTCGTCAATAGACTGAAAGAAGTATATGATCTTTGGCATACTCTAGGACTTAAAAATCCATGAAAAATGTATCTTTTCACTCACTCAAAGTCACGATAATGCTTAAGAATAATTACCTAAATTAATGATTAAAGTAAAGTTTATAATACATCAGGTAATACGATTAAGAATAAAGGATAATCAAATATTGGTACATACAAGTAGTGCCTTACGTTTTTTTTTATTTTAGTCAATTGGTTTTCAAAAAAAGATATGAGGAAATAAAGCATTTTAATTTAGAACAATAAAAATAAACAGTGTTTTAAAATCTTTTAATAGATTTTTTAACTAACTCCTTTCTAGTGAAATCTTTGCTTCACACAATTTCCTATCAATGATTATGATGCTATTTATCTGAAGAAAAATTTTTCAGTGAGCCTGCTGCCGTCTATGATTCCAGAATACATTTTTCTAGTAAATTATTTCTGTATCGTTATTTAGACAGAAGTTTTTAGAAGTTTGAAGACAATTGGACAGTGTCAAACGTCAAGTAGAGTAATTCTCCCACGATTAGAGAGGTATTACTCCAACTTAAATTATTTACAGTGAGAAATCGATTTTTTAAAAAAAGGACTGCAAAACTATATTTACACCCTCCAAATTTTGACTTTACAGCCCTTTAAGTGAAAATCCTGGCAGAATCCCTGTGAGAAAGTGGGTAAAAACGTTATAAAAAGATTTGAATGCGGCAGAAAATAAACCAAGTGAATAAAAAAACTAATATTAATTATTTAAACAATAAATAAAGCTAAGAAATCTGTTGAAGTTTGTCCTGTGTTGTTACAAGTGTAAGACAGACTGTAAAGTACAGAGATTGAGGTCTGTGACTTGGGTCTTATTGTGTACAGTAAAATGGTTTCAACCACACTGGTGGTTGGCGCGACTGGAGAAGCTTCAACAATGTAAGAATTTGTTTACACTGTACCTGAGTCGCATGATATAATCTTACACTTTAAAAACAGTACGCTTTCTTCTACATGTTTTGCACACATACAGTCAGTCAGAATCTCATCACTTGTGTCCACTTGTAAAGTGGAAATATGTGTAGGAACATTTTTCTCGACAAGGGCATTAATTAGCGGTTCTTGTAGCGTAGAAAAGTATTTTAAAAAGTAGGGGGGTGCGGAGATAGTACCTAGATTGTGTTAGTGACAAACTATGTTTTAAGTAATTGAGCTATTGTACTGGGAAATACTAAATGTGTCGCTTTTTTTTGTTAGATACATGAAGCGAAAATTAATTTATCTGATGCTTTTGTAATGTATTGTGAAAAGAAAATTTACAAGACGTGCATATAGATGTGATTGTGAGATCAGAAATGCACAAAATTCTATTTCTATACATGATAAACTGGAAACATTCCGTCTTCCTACTTTTCAGTCCTTGCGTGCAATACTAAAGCAATGTCAGATATGATGTATACACAAACTGTTCATGTATCAGTGGCGGTGCTTGTATCTAAGTTTGTTCGGTTGTTCAAACTACATTCGTGAGATGTGTCACAAACCATCTTGCTTCATATTCTTATCATTCTTTATAAACTCACTGAATAGTTTGAACGCTCCCATAACACACACACATATATATTTCTCACGCACGCAGTTATAGCTGGTCACAAGCAGCAGCTCGTTTGCTTTCTGTTTCCTTCAGGTTGACAACCGAGAGCGATGAGGGTGTAAATTGAACTTCTGGGCTTGTCAGCGGGTGGAGGAGTACAAGAGGGTACAGGGAAGATCGTTGCCTCCATAAGACTCTGTCTATATGGTAGCACATTTTGGGCAACCGAAATGGACTCGATAGCGTACACACACAGTTTCCCGCACCCTTCTCAATGTGGACAGTGTTCCCACTTCAGAAATAATTTCTCGCAATTATTTTTCTTTTATTGAGGTCAATTGATTCAATGGAAAGACAGTGTTTTTTTTTATATTTAAATCAAAGAGTCTTTTAAGTTGGAAAGTCTGATAAAATATCTGTTATCAAAAGCGCTTTTTAAGATCATTTCTCTGGAATAATGCCCCAAAATAAGAATTATAATTCTTGAGTCTTTCGCCTTCTTTTATTATTTTGAAGCATAACCTAACTTTGAATCACCCTGCCGGTTATCCTGATTAAAGCTTATCCAATTTTTTTTTAGCTCAATCCAGCGCATGTTCAAGTAGCACGTAACTCTGATTAAGTAAAAGAAACTCACTTAGCAACGTATGGAAACTCTACGATTTATACTTTTCAATTTTACACGTTTCCAAAACCAGGAAAAGAAAACATGCCTCTTTGGATGAAAAGTTAATCAAAATATGGAATAGCACTCACCAAGCAGCCGTAACTCAGTTCATAGAGTATTAATTAGCTTTACTTTCGCGAGGTCGTTGGTTCGATCCAGCACCCGACCGACTGAAGTTTTTCCAGTTTTTTTTCTGTAACACTAGACAAATGCCGAGATCTTATCTTAAACCTTGGACCAGGCCGACTACTTCCCGTATCCTTTCCCCTACCCTTCCCAGCCCTGAGCCATAGATGTTTAAAAGTCATAAATGTATTTTACTTAATAGCACCACGCGTATAGTGTACCACAGGAGTCTACGAAGAATAAGGACAGGTTTCACGGGAACTTTAATGCCTCTGCAGCATCTTAAGGCTTCAGTTCATCCCAAAGAGTAAGGAACGGGCTAGGTATTGATTATGTTCTTAATTTAATGGATATCCCAGCATTAGCCTACGTGAGTGTGGCGAGTACCTCGAAATGATGGACCCCTGAGTTCGATCCCACGTTGAGTCACGGCTTTAAAATATTTTTGGGACGGACATAACCAAAGCGACTGCTCTTGCATATGAACCTTCTCATCTGGCGAAAATTGTGAACAATTACAATTGCAATTGCTTCTGATATGATTATAACAATGAGCATAGTTGATTTTGCTCCTCCTCGACAGGAAATATTCCTTAATAAATGAAACATGCTATTAAACTTCTTCTTCCACTCATAAGTTTTTCGATAATTTTAAGAATTTTTCTCCAATATTCTCAAAGTTCCTATCTTTTACAACTTAAATTTATGGATCAGACAGACAGTGAGACAGCTATGACCTAACTATGACACATGTCTGGGGAATTATATCCTTCAAAGAGCGCTCTTTCAGGAAGAGGGAACAAGGTGGGACGATTGTCTAGGTTCTATGCCGATATTCGTCCAGTGAAGCTTAAAAAAACATGGAAAACATCAGTCCGACTTGAGACTTGACGACGAAAACCTAGCAGTAGGACTTGAGCCTGTCTGCCTCCCCAATGCCGATCCAGAGTCCGTGAACGTAGCCACAGGACTACGGAAGCTGGAAATGTTTTATTTTTGCTATTCTACAAAGTAGATTAATATTCAATCCGTTACATTACTTAATAATTTCCATCAAGGAAGCCCTATCCAAACTCAACGAAATTCTTTGTTAGTTTCATAACATTACAAATTACAATACTCTTCTGTTGACTACATCGTGTTGTTACTAATAAAAATAATTTTAAAAAAAAGCTGTTAATATTTTGTTCACCACCTGAAGTCCAGACCACGAGCCGCCACTGTCATGAAGTGTCATTGTTTTACAGTGTAGGTGCTTAAGACTTTATTTCTGCTACCCAGTACCATTCTTTCTTTGTTTTCTTGATTTTCTGCTATTCTTCCTATAAGTCTGTTCTGTTGTCATTATATGGGGAAAGAATCTACATGAATTCATCGCCCTTCTTACCCATACTTCGCGTACGGTTTTTAATACTTTTTTAAATATCTACTTATTTTTTTTTCAGCTGAACTGTCAAATACGGCCTAAGCACCTTACAAGCTACAGGGATAAAGTATCTTGGTGATCACGGAAGAGAGCGAGCGGGGCATGTGTTAAAGGTACTATTCCGATCTGGGATCGAGGAAAACGTTGGGAAAATCTCACTTAGGATGGGCGGTGTGAGGTGGACTTCAACTCGCACTTCCTCCTCTGTGTTCATCCCAAGTCAGCAATCATAACCACTTAATATTCAGAATTGTACCGTAAATGTACTGTGGTTGAGTGGTAACGCTCCATACCTTGTAATCAAAGTGTCCTAAGTTCGAGTCCCGATACGGACACGAGTGGTTCTGAGTCTATATTATACTATAGGTTCTGTACCTAGGACATCATCTTTATCAGACTGAAGACAATGGCAAACAAACCATCAGTTCATCTCAGGGCCTAAAATTCAACGAAATCACAGCTCCACACTGGTAAAAATTTTATATAGTATAGAAAAACTAGTTTAGTCAGCATTTGTTTTGACATATAATCAGTGTTCTGCCCAGTACATCATGTTTACCTGCGACCAAAAAATTATTATTATTATTATTATTATGTAGGAAAATTTTGGCATTCAGACAAACAAAATTAAAGGCACATTAGGATACATATTTAATTGTATTGTATTAAACCATAAAATACAGGAAACAAACCGGATTTTTTCCCCATGAAACTTACGAACGGATAATATTTCCTGGGTTATGATTGGTTGTTGAGAGTCTACGGTGCGGGACCCGATCAGTTCGGCGCCTCCGTTTCGGCGCTACCGGTTCGGCGCCGCCGTTTTGGCGACGCCGGTTCGGCGCAGTAACGTTTTGGCGCCGTACGTTTCGGCGCCAGAGCTTTACCTAAGAATCACACCAGGGAAACTACTGTATTAAAGAGGTATTAAAAACTTGGTCCATAAGATGCGACACAGTGTTTTTAAAAAACGGGAAAAATTGGTCGCCGGTAAAAAACAGGGAAAAACGTTTCTTTCGTGCTACTTAGGAAAAGAACGTTTTTTTTTTTACTTTTACGGGGTCCCTGACAACATTTTATTATCAATGAAATAGTTAAAAGGTTAGTTGATGTTCAAAACATACATATAGAAAAAAAATACACAATAGGACCGCGTCTGACAAAGTTTTGAAGCAAAATGTATGTTTTCTGGGTCTGAGACAAAGATGCCCAAGGGCCAGAAGGGAACAGAACCTTTCTCTCATGTACAAGGGTGCTAATGACATATATTGCATTCCTAATGTAAATTGCAAGTGTTTTGTACATTTTTTAACGTAAGATCATCCGATTGAATGCATTAGGTGTGTTAAGTAGTGGATATTGAAGCTGAAAAAGCAAAAAAAAAAAAAAAAAAAAAAAATCGTCAATAAAACGACGGTTTTTACGTCGTGGAAAAAAAACATTTTTTCCTGTTTTTTTTTAAACTTCCGGTTTTTTCCCGGCCTTTAAAACACTATACAGAACAGATCCAGGGGCTGCTTTCATGGAAGAGATGCAATGAGACGTTTATACTTCAGTAAGTAATTGAAAAATATAATCTTTTATTTAAATGATTTTAATTATTAAGTGTTTTTTTCGGTGGAAAATGAATTTAATTATTTACAACATAAAAAGGCTGAGGTAAAGCAGGGACGTAACTAGGGAGGAGCAGAGAAACAGGATTCAGGAGTGCTACTCGTAATTTCGTAATGGCGCAATTTCGCAATTTATGATTTTATATTCAAAGAAATTTAGTTTCATATTTAATTAGAATGCATTCTGCATACCTTTGGAACAATTTTTTTATATATAAAACAGATAAACGTCATGTTAAACTGCAAGGTTCAAGGTCGAGGTTCAAGTCCGACGGCGAAGTCGAGGTTGAAGTCTAATCTCAGGTAGAGGTTAAGCTACCATTTTAACTAATTTCTCTATTTATATAACGAATGGAACCTCCAAATAATTAGCACCCTTGTACACGAGAGAAACACCCTGTCCTCTTGTGGCCCTTAGGCATATTTGGCTCAGACAGGATACTTTAATAATGCTCCAAAACTTTGTCAAATTCAGTCTCAATACTCTTTTTTGTCTAAATTTATATTTTGAACATGAACGAACTGTCATTGTAACTAATTTGTCTATCTATATTATGAACGCAACCTCCATGTCATTAGCACCCTTGTACACGAGAGAAACATCCTGTCCTCTTGTGGCCCTTAGGCATCTTTAGCTCATACAGTGAAAACTTAAATAATGCTTCAAAACTTTGTCAGAAGCAGTCCCAAAAAGTGACTTTATTGACGATTTTCTATTCATCTCGCATATTCACTACTTAGCACACCTTATGTATTTCTTATTTAGGTTTAGC
>JAGDQP010034235.1:0-17569 GCA_022664845.1 Lepisma saccharinum | reverse complement strand
GCTGCCAATGGGCAGAGATTAGTAGCAGCACACATCTGGGTCTTCTTCTAAGATACTCCATGGAGATCAAATTGCGCTCCACTGACGTCTGATACACGTTCCTGAGACCTCCTACATTGATTCCTGCAGTCATATCACGCACTGCTGCTTGTCTGTTTGCCCGGACGAGTCAGCCCAGACGCTGTCAGCCATTCAGCACCCGTGGGCGGCCAGTGTGTTTTCCCTGATTGGTCGTAATGTCTCCAGTGCGGTGCTCACACTGTCAAGCGAGTAATGTTCAATGTTAGAACGATTTCCGAAATCGCATGTTCGATTCGTCTAGCACCAACTATTATCCCGCCTCAAACGCCAATAATTCCTCTCGGGTTGCCATCACCAAGGTACACGACGTTTCACTTCATTCACAGAAGTCCAACTGACCGCACTGCAATTGTTTCGCGTCGTTCGACCATTTTTCCGCGATGTTACCGCGTTGTCAATTTATTCCCTCCCGCTATCCCATTACTTTTGGCACTTCAGTATATATTCTCGAGATTCATCCATCCACCAACATGTTGTATCTGATTTGGATCGTTTAATGCAAGCACAATGAAAGAGATTTTTAAAAATAATTAGGGATGCCGATTTTCTTTCACTTAAACCGTATTAGAATTGATTTTAAATTTATTTATGACCTTTATGCATCTAAGGCTTAGGCCGGGAAAGAGGAAGCTAAAGGATTCGGGAAGGTGTCGGCTAGGGCTTCTGTTGAAGGTGCCATCCCGGCATCTGACTGGTGTGACTGAGGAAAATCCCTGGAAACCCCTCAGTCAGTATGGTCGGTCGCTTGGGTCGAAGTCACGACCTACCGAATGCTACGCCTACGCTCTACCACTGAGCTATGGCTGCTCGGTAAACCCTATTAGAAGAATGGAATTCCGAGAGTTGACATCGGGTCATTTCTTGGAAATTACAATATTATTGGATGAAGACATCGTCTAAAATGTCTTCCGTCAGAGCCTCAGGGAAGAAGATTCTAAGGTATTGTGGAAAAAAGAAGAAAGGAGCAACGAATCAAGTTTCAGTTGATTCAACTGCTAATTGCGGGACAAATAAACATGTTTGACATGGAAAGATCTATAATAGAAGATGAAGAAAAGGGGTGCTTATGGAAAATAGGTAGCAGTGAATATTATTGATTTATTTAGCAATCTCGAAATGGATCCCAATTTCGGACATTTAACAGTGTATATATTAAAAATAATAACAACAGAAGAAAGGATTTTGGAAATAATCAGCCTGGTATTATTCGAGGTATCATCTCAGTATTTCCATGGCATGATTGAGGAAAACCAGTTCACCCTATTACTAGCTGAGCACACTACCGAATGCTCTATCTCGTCGATTTATATAGGAATAGCGAGATGGAAACAGGGATTCGCCAGGATTTTCAGCTTGAAGGGTGTTAGTCCAAAGTTACAGGAGTGTAAGTAGAGTTTTGCAGGGTTTATTTCGATTTGTAACAGTAAAAATTTAAAAATTTGGGTGTGTACTCAACAATTTGGAGGGGGTTCCTCTGAAGGGTCTGGCAGAAGCCCCGGATGGAACTGAAGGCATGGAATGATATATCAACTTACTCCTTCATTTGCAACCCCCCACACAGATATTTTACATAACACAAATTTCGTGAAGTATTCTTTGGTGTTTAGGATAATGTCAATTTTCCTGTTCCGCCTTCAGGATGCAGAATAGTATAAATAAAAGTTGGGAATTATACTATCAAAGTCATTTGTTGGATACGTTTGTGGGCAGCGTTACACACAATACATTATTTACACTTTGGTGTGCATGGCCATAGGGTTCGGGATCAGGATTAATTGAACCGAGTGGTTCGGGATGAACTTTACTGAAAACCACGTCCTTAAAAGCTTAGTAGTTTGTTTCAACCGCTCCTAATAATGTTCTCACTAATAGTGTCGATTGTTTTTTTTCGTCTTGCCTTTATTCTCTTCTATATTAAGCCCAGAACAATTACTGGACAACGAGCCGCCGAAGCTCACTGGTAGGGCGTTGGCGTAGCATTCGGGAGGTCCTAGGTTCGATCCCAGCTGCCGACCATCCTGACTGAGGTTTTTACAGGGATTGCAGGCAGATGCCGGGATGGCACCCTCAACAGAGGCCCTGGCCGACACCTTCTCGAATCCTTTTCCCTCCGCTATCCCGGCCTGAGCCTCACATACCTAAAGGCCATAAATAAAATTCAATTCAAATTCAATTACTGGACATTTGAAACGATACCGCCCTAACTTTGAGCTATTGTAGTTCCGAAACTAAACATACCTCAAAATTTCATCAAACGAACTTTTTTCGTTTTGATATAAATAACTACCCCTCGAACTTTGTGCCATTCTATGTTGGCCCTACTAATTGATTTAGCTCTTTGACAACAACAATCTTATTTTGCGAAACCTGTCTATGTGGCACTCTAACAATCATAAACAGTGCTTAAATAGATGTATCGGGTACTACTTCGAGTGTAATTTATTAATCCGACACCGCTTGCACAAGTATGTGTTGAGTTATTGCGTCATTTGTGACGATGCCGCCTTCACTTGGAGCACCTGTAGCTCCGAAACAACTTGAACGCCTTTAGTAAACTTAAATCTTTAGTAAACATTGGCTAAATATATATGAAAGAAAAAATAAATTATTGGATTTATTTGTAAATTCTGTTACAAATAAATAAATAAAAATAAAAAAATAAAATAAAATAAGTTTTTACTTATATACAGTGTATTCTTAGATTGTCAGTTTACATAAAACAAGAAACGTTTTTTCTTTTTCTTCCTTTCCTTTCAATCATTCCTGAGATCAGCAAATTCACAGAAAGTTGCCCTAAAGCTAATTCTTTCTGTTTTATTGATCGCTGTAGGAAACACCCAAAGTGAGCAACTACACAACACTTTTTATCAGAAAAGGAATTCATGATTCCTTCAGCAAACGCAAAACATAACACATTTATTCGTTTTAGATTACGAAGCAGCATTAATGAAAACTTCACACGAATGTAGTTCTGACTGCTTGGGGCAGAAATCCTTGACATGAAGATGACGTCACAAGCACAGACCTTCGACGATAAAATCAGGAGAGAATGGAATCGGCAAGCGAGACCTTCTAGTGTGCTGCTAGGGACAACGGAAGGAGCAGGGAGAGGAAGGAGGCAGGACAGATGCAAGATTTTTTTTAGATCTACCTGCACGGCTTGGCAGCCATATTGGCAACTTCCGGAACCAACTTGGAAACACTTCCGCTGCATAAACAGAACTTTTGAGTAAACAGTACTTTTGCGTATTCCCACCGCTAACGCCGCCCAGCTCCCTTCGGACTCACCCTCCCCACCTTGCACACCTCGCTGGTGGGTTTATATACATCCTAGTTTTTAGTGGCCTCTTTTAAAATTATAAATCACAACTTTTATTAAATTTTCTTTTATGTATCTACATAAAAAAACGAAAAAAACTTTTTCTTTTTTAAAAAAATATGTAAGAAGTCGACACCAGGGTTTGAACCCGGGACCTTTGGATGAGCTTCCCGATGTCTTAATCACAAGACCAAACTGAAGTTGTCGGGTTGAGCGCTTCTCGCTGGTACTTAAAGTTCAAGATAGGCGAGAATGTGCTCTTCGTACCGGAAGTGTTTCCAATAACTTGCCAATATGGCTACCAAGCCGGGCAGGCAGACCTGATAAAAATAATCTTCCAGAACAGATATCTCGTTCACGTCCAGACGTGGATAAGCGAAAACCTCCGTGTAAGTTGGGTGGACTTCAATAGGGATTTTGCATTTCATGAATTAAATTCGCTCACTGTACATTAAATAATCAATTGCATTTCTAAATTGCGTGTTACAAATGTGTAACACTGGACATTAAGGTTTTATATCTATACTGTACAGCAACTCAAGAGGTTACACACTACAAACACAAACACAGATAAAATAATGTAATAACAATGTAACTGCTAGACGCAATTACTTGTTACGTCTTGATGCGTGCTTGTTTTATGTATTTGGTTATTGTATTGTTGTTTATTTAGTTTTTCATACTTACTCGAGATGCTATCAAGGCATTCACCTGGTGCGATTGGGGAAATCCCTGTAATAATTTAGTCAGGGTGATTGGCCTCTGGCATGGAACCTAGGACTTTCTGAACGCGAAATTAAAGCTATAAGAGCTGAACTGCAGTACGTAGTGCGTTAGTAAACTTATGCTAGACGGATATAAGAACTTTAGTTTGATTTTTAGGTTGCAAAAACAAACAATTTATATCATTGAAACATGTATTACTCATATTTCTAAGTAATAACTGTATCATAATCAATTCAGAAAACCATGATTTGTTAGATGCTGGTAAACAATATTAACATAACTTAGTTTAACAAAAACTAAATTTTTTGACATGACATCATAGTTTGGGGTATTAAAGAATTCAAGTTAGAGATACTTTTACACTAAAAATCTGTTACGTACCATTAGGTTTAGCTTTTGTAGGGACATCTGTATGAATAACATCAACAAATGTTGCATCCTCGGGGTCCAGACGGTGGGACGCTGGTGCTGTTCGATATCCTCGAGCAGGTGGGTCTAAACCTGTAACGGAGAAAATACATAGCACTTGATATTTACAAGGCAATCTAATAATAACATTTGTCGGTTAGACCCAGTCCTTGTGGTTCAGAAGTGATTACTAATTATAATTTAATTATAGTGATCTTCGATATGGATAGACATAAGAACCAATTTCCAGACAATGATCATTTTACCAACATAAACTCACATATTTTAGGTAACGTTTGATAGATTAAGTTAAAGTTCCAATTATGTTAAGTGATTTACTACATATGGTCATCAAATACTAAAAGTTGATAATATCATGTAGTTTAGGCATCAACATACATAATTTGAGTATAGGTACGTTTACAGGCAATAACACTATAAACTAAATGAAATTGTGTCCTACAGTGATAGGAGAGTAATAGTGTTAAAAAAACATACAATTATACTGGTTGTTTGTTTGATGTTCACTGATCGAAGCTTATTGAAGCCTCATTGATCGAAACGTATGTTGAGTTTTATGGTATTGTGTGTTAATTAGTAACGTTTGAGTAAAAAGCTATGCATTTTGGAGCGAAACATTGTTTGTGCTGATTAGAAGCTATTTAAGATATGCTCAGTGCAATAACTGCACTTTTAAGCGAAACATTGTTCATTTTACTGTTAGTTATTATATTTTCGTTATTTTTTAATCTCGATGTATGTCGTTTCGTCATACGGTTCTCGTTCTTAAACTATGTTCTTGTGGGAGAATGTTAAAGGTTTAGATATTTCACCAAACACTTTGTAGTTTAAGCCAATTTGTAACACTGACATTTTGAAACGACTACTTGATAGGCACCATTTACCAAATCTACAATTATACTTCTCTTATAAGCACAGAAAAACACAGATTGTAAGTGAATATGCTCTTTTATTTAGAAAACATATATATATATATATATATATATATATATATATATATATATATATATCCTTTTACAATTAAACATTCAATGACTAGATATTTTCGTCATAATTTATACCTTAACAAATGCTCTAAAACAACTCCTTTAAATTGGCTCTTTTTTAAAACAATCTTTCACATTTGTCCGTAGATATATTTCTAATAATCGCTCCAGCATGTAGTAAATAAGTTATTCCACTTTACAACTGTATCTTTAAGTAACGAAGAACAAATGTGTAATGATAAAATATCGACCAAACACTGAAAGGCAGAAATAAAACAGTAAAAACAACTTTTTTTTGGATATAAATGATACCAGAATTAAATATAATATATTGAACTAGACATTGTACTAAAATAGCTTATTTTTGCAAGACTTTAACTCATTTTAATAATACGAATGATTTTGTGTTAGTACGTTTGGTTAGAAAGGACAGTTGTTATTTTTTGCTGGTTAATATTTCATCTATCAAAGTTTCTATTATCATTTCAAGGCCATAATGGCAGGAAAATATCGACATAGTATATAGTTATGGTTGCGTGAGTGAACCAAATTAGATAATGAAAGCTTCTCGTCTTTGTGAGTATTTCTCAGTTCCAGTTTTATTTTTACCTTTTGTAATAGAGTTTCATGTCACACTAATGCTTTACTTCGGATTTTAGATGCAAATCTTTAAGTAAATAAGAGATATTCAGTAACTGCAAAGAGCGTGAAGAATATTCTTGAAGATGAACAGAAATTTAAGTTCCCGTGTAGGCCGTAGAGAATATTCTTGACGATGAAAGAAAGTTGATCTCAACAGGAAACTTACACATTGTAAGACGTGGAGAATATTCTTGAGGATGAACGGAAGTTGAAGTTTGCGTACATATGTCGAGTCGAAAGGACAACCTTGACCACCCACCAGGCAACTGAGGTAAATCCCACCTACTTTGTGAATAATATCTGCACATTGAGTCAGACTTTGTTCATTCCTACTGAATGAGACGGTACAGCAGGGTTTCTCAAGGTTGGGTTGTCAATGGTAAAATGAACAAAGGTTGATCAAGGTTGGGTTGTAAATGTAACTAAGAGTTCGTAGTTTGAAACTAGTAAATTTCAAAGAAGGTTTTTTATTTAATCTATTTTCTTTATAGGTATTTTATTTTTAAGGCCATTGAATACAAAGTAAAACAAAACTGCTAATTATACAAATTGAAACAAAAAATCTGTTGTGTTTAACAGGCACAAAGACATTGTAAAAGAGGTCGCAAGATCAAATATGTAAAGAAAGGATGTGGTATAGTAATATCCGTTAAAGTTACACTGGTCTCATGTGAATAGTATAATTAACTTGCGTAAGTTGAAATCTGCATTGCGTATTGATAGATTACAATGATAATTTTAAAAATTATACTCTAGATCCCTTATGAATTCAACCAGACTGAAGCCTTAGATCTACGATTTATTAAAATCGGCTAAACGAGTTAAATTGAAATTCAACCTTTAAGGCCTTTAGAGAACTTATTTTTTCAGGGTATATGGATGATGATGGAAAATGTTTTGGAATGAAAAGTGGGAGGAAAAAGAAGAACTCCGAAAAAAGTTACGAACATGGTGTTAGTCCACCACAAAGCCCACAGTGCATGAGCAGAGGTCGAGCCGAGCTGAAGACATTAATTACCAGCCGTGAACGCTCGATCATTGAACCACCGCGGCGCAGCAAGGAAAATTACCAAACGTAATGAAATACAAAGATATCGCCACACTTTCAGATTTATAACATAGAATCGCAGGACTGAAACTAATTATAGAAATTGCAAGAGTTTTACCGAGCTTTTACGTTTTTAGTCTTAGCAAGACTCTGATAGAGAGCGGAAATGGATAAGATATCTTAGTTTCTTGTTACGTTAATCTTGTTATGCTTATTTGAATAAATAACTAAATCCTTGTATCATATAAGTTAATATAAAAACGCACACAAACTCTCCGCGCAAGGTCACTGTGATAGTTGTAAAAACATGAAAACTAAGGCAAGAATTTTTATTATCTGCTGTTCATTGTCTTTTATGAATGTGACAAACGTATAATTGACATATATTGTCCATGCGATACTGTTAATATTGATATAGTACCGAGAAATGCAAAGAATTGTACCAATAAACAAGAAATAAGTAAACGCACAAAAGCTGCACACTAGGTGATAAAACAATTCAGTTCGACTCTCACATTTCAATCGCTAAATCACAATCACATAAACAAATAAAAAAAAAGCGGTTTAGCTATTCGAGAATGAAGCTATGACTAAACTGTATTTCTGACAGGCATAAAATGAGTAAAACAATTCCTTGTAAATCAATGTGTTATGGCCACATGTAGCGATGTGAGCCACGTTAGGGAAGGCTGTATTAGGTTAGGCAAATGGGTGCAATAGCTTTAAGAAAGCCCATGGCTCTGCAATAAAGTTTATGTTCAATTTGCAATGATTTAGTTTTGGATTATGCAAATTAGGTTTTGTTAGATATTATACGACTTATTTAGCACTAAAAGTTATGCACAGCGTTAAAGTTATGTTACCTGTATTTGCACACGCAAGTAAAGGATGTAGATAATCTATATTTCCGGTTTGGTATACTTGTTCGCAACTGCAAATTATGTTGGACGGTGCAGCGTTAAATTCCGTGCGAGTTGTCAATTGTTTGATGTTTAATATAAGTAAAGCTATTTAGATGGCAGGCTTTTTTATAAGCGGAGAATTAACCTAACAACATATGGAAATTATCTGCTTCATGAATGGAAACTGAAGTTAAGAACTGTCGGGATATTGTTTATGTCATGTTGTCAATTGCTTCATGATGAAAGTAACTACTTTCAGTTATGAAGTTTTGTATAAAATAAATACGACTTAGAAAGATAATGTACCTGGCGTATATAAATGAGGTCGTCGGGGAACCGTCAACAGAGCTTTTGTATTCTACGTCCTCTCAGACTAATAAACTCTTAAACGAAGTACTTCTATTTTTCTTGTGTCGAGCGATATAATCCGCTAGTGGATCTTGTGTCCCGTAGGCAAAGGATTATAGTTTTATACCAAGTATCGCCTCATCTCCAGTTTTGAGGTCCATCAAAGCAGGCACCTTGGCCATTGGTAAAGCACATGACGTCACTATGCACCCATGATTGGTATTACCTACCCTGAGGTTGATATAGAAGAAACCTGGTTAGAAGCAAACCATTGAAGTTAAAGCCGGAGCAACACTATTATCTTAAGAGAATAAAGAATCAGAAAGGGCATAGCAAATGGAAAGGTCATACCAAGATGGCGGGGGTTATCTACATCGTTTATTGTATCTAACTATGTTGCTTAACGGTGTAGACCATCCTCGCCATCTTGGTACGCACTTTCCATCGATTTACATGGCAATTGTTTTACTCGTCTTATATCTCTCAGGAGTGTCATTTGTAACTTCTGTTTTCGCCTAGTTTCTCGTCATGTTATCTTGGACTCGTACTATTTTGTAGAAATGCAATATTTTACACACGAACAGTCTAATTCCCCTTCACATATTGTGATTTATATATCAAACTAATAATAATACAATATACTTATATATTTGAAAAAAAAAAACAAAAAACTTCACAAACCAAAACTATACACGAGTCAAAATAACCACCAAGGAAACTTTCGTGAAACCAGAACTTGAATATTCTATTTCTGACAGGCATAACATGAGCAAAACAATTCCCATGTAAATCAATGGAACGGTTATACCAAGATGGCGGGGGTTATCTACATCGTTGAGGTCAGGGCTACTACATTTGCCTTACTTACGTCAGAATTCAGGACAAAGACTTTAGTCTATACTGCAGTAAAATATTTACAAAGCATAATTTTCTTATTGTACCCAATAGAGAGCAGAAAGTAATCCGTAATTCACTTGAATGAAAATAGCATTTTAAGATTATACTTATACACCAAAAATAATACGGGGTTATCTTCATTTTCGATTTATACAATCAGGATTTTTTGTTTATACAATCAGGAACCATATGCTACAAGCTGTGCACAGAACGTAAGAAACACAGCTATAAAAGAACCAAAGTAAGAATGAATATCTGAATATTAGCAGGACGCCTTCTTGAGGTTATAAATATATTATAAAAAATATAAAATATTTTGATATAAATTCAAGGTTTGTAAGGGAAAGAATTATTAAAACAAAAACAAGATTCTTTCGAGTGTAGATACATGGACTATCATTAGATTAATTGATACACAAATAACAGTGTGTGAAATAACTGGTTCAGAGAACGAACGCTATATAAGACACAGATATGGAGGTTTGCTTAGAAAGTTACGGTGCCTGAGATTGCAAGTGGAAATCAGGAGTAACAAAATCTAGAATAATCTTTCTTTGAAATCTCGTAAGTACAAAAAGTTGTAGAAACACTTGCAACTATGTTCCAGTTTTCGTCCATTTTATCTAATTGAAAATGTTTAGGCCAATAATAAACTATTAGAAATGCTATTCCTCGGCAAGTAGTATGTCACGATAGTACGGCCAAATACTTGTAAGAGTGGCATTCTTATTAATTTATAATTACAATAGGAACGGTTTGTTGTCATGGGAATATATGAGAAAACATGAAAAGTAAACACAAAGTAAAATGCTTCAACCTCGTAAAACGTTTTAAGAAATTAAGATTTTTTTTAAAATTAAAATGCTCAGTGGCTATAAATCTGGTGTTTTGAGCTAAGGTGAAAAGAAAAGATTGATGGAAAAAGTAAAAAAAAAAAAAATCATAGAGTTAGGAAGAATATAGAAAGAACATATATGACGTCACATGAAGCCAAATTCCGGTTCATCGGCAGTCATCTTGTGTGGCCCCATTAGAGTCTCTCTATACCGAGTACTGTGAGGAGCCTTTTTCAAAAGGAGGATGAGTGCACCTCAAAGAGGCAATACTCGGAGAAGAGGGTCTCTAAATATGGGGCCAGACAATATGACCGAAACGCATCGTCCCTTCCGTCTCTGGGCTTCATTCCCCTATCCAACAAAACAGCCTAAGGTTCCCTCTGTTTATATTCCTAACTCTATGAAAAAATCATCAAGTTGTAAATGTGTGTGATAAAGCGTTTTAGTTTTATTAGATGTGTTAAAGGCTCATTAAACTTTAATTCACGCCTCGATTGGAAAACAATATAAGATTCATCTCATGCTCATTTTAATGTTATAGAAGAGGGAATGTGTAAGTATTCTTATGTGGGCAAATTGAAAAGAAGGATTTTCTGATTTGTCACACAAATATATATTACGGAGGTAGCCGGAAATTGATTTGCCTGATAAAACTCACTGTTAGAAACAGTTTGAAGAGTGGAGTTCAGCAAGAGAACTTGAAAATGTGAAAACCTACAGTGCCGATTGGAAACCTCCAGCCTGTAACGACTACTCTTCGAAGGATGGCTGCTATGGGTGTTCCAAATTACGAAACGTTCTTGAATAAGAACCAGAATGTTATGTTTTGTGATTCCGGAATTCTGGAAATTTGGAATTTCCGAATGTGCGAAAGTCGGAACGCCAGAATGTAAAAATTCAAGAATAGAGGGATCTAGGAATTCCGGCACTACGAATCCCCATAGTCCGCCATCATGGTTGGTTTACCACCGGCGGCCCGGCGAGTTTTCCTCATGTGGAGCGTTTGACGAGAATTCAGGGACTGGGCAAAGTTGAAAGAGAAGTCTAAATCATTGGCAAATAGAAACGGTAGAGATACATATGCTCACTAAATTTTGTTACAGAAGAAAATTGGAAACATCCTCTCTTCAGCGTCTACGGAATTCCGCAATTCTTAGATTCTGCAAATTCGAATTATAGAAAGCAGGTAAGTCGAAATTTTGAAAGGTAGAAATGTGGTATAATTCTGGAGTCTTAAGTGTTTCGAATTGTAGACTACCGCTAGTAGATTCGCAGATTTCAAAATGAAATTGCATACTTAAGCTGGTTCGACTCCTTGCGAATATATCAAAAGGTAAAAACTATACCATACCATTGTACGATTTGTAATTCCGAGAACTTGTTCAGAGAATGAGGTGATGTTTGAACGATCTCATAAGCAAAATATGTATGAGTAATAATACGTAAGATAGTTTCAAGATCAACATAACCAAAATATATTATAAGAATCCTAAACATAAAGTAGGAAGCAAATAAAAAGGGTTAACTATAGTAGTGACGCACCAATTTTTAGAAATTTACAGGAATTGTGTGATGTTTGAGAGTATTAGGGAGGTAAATATTGATTTTGGTAACATTTGAAGTGAATAATGATCTAATTGTAGTGTGTTTTGAAGATGTTTTATTACGCACTGCATGTTGTGGCGGAAGGCGATAAGGTAGTGTTGAAATGGTGTGTTTTTGTGATGATTATGACATTTCTTGCGTTATTGTTATTGAATCGTATGGAAATGACGAGGGAAAGTGCATTTTAAATTTATTTAGCAGAGTATTTATGTAAGGGAAGGAAAAGGCCCCGAAACAATTGTACACGACTTTGTAATGGAAATTGTTAGAGTTAACACGCCTGTGTGCTGAAGGTAAGTGTGAATATGTGTCAAAATATATTTTGTAAAGATACATGACCGCACTTAACTTTACCTAACCTCCACGTTCATATGTTCAGTAATTTAAGATAATTTACGAAAAAGGAAATAGATTTTGGTTTGGTTTTAGTGATTTTAAAATTGGTGCGTCACTACTATAGTAATGCCAATAAAAATAATATTGAAATCATAGATAAAATAAACAAGTTTAATTTCGTGGGAGCATATTTAAAAACCCGAAGCGAGGTCACGGGGTAAATAAAAGTAACTATATCGGGCAACGCATGATTCAATTGAACCTACATATTTCGAACCCCGTAATTAATATGTTGAAATTGAATATAATTACTCGCTTTGCTTCTCTGGGGGCGATGCACTCATCCCCCCGTGGGAGCTCCGCTCCCGAATAGTTTTTTGGGGGGTCTGCGCCCCATTATCGAATTAAGGTTGGAAAAATCTGTATAAACAATTAATAAAAAAATTGTAATTACAGAATAGTGTATTAGTTACTTTTACTTCAAGGTAATTAAGAAACTTCATAACGTATTAAATAAAGTTTTAAATCAAAGAGAACATGATTTTGATTTTGAGCATAAGTAGTATACCGAGGTAATCGTGACATAAAACGTCGTATAAGTTTTTGTGTGCTGGATAAGTAGTAATCCAAGGTAAAAGTGCTTATATTAAATTTGACGTAATTTTAGGAAAAATAAACGAATTGATTTAACTATTTAATAAAGGTTGAGTACCGTGCTCAGACTAGGATGGATTTCTTATAAAATTTAACTACGCATTTTGATGTTTTGGGAAGTCAGATTATTATTTTGGAATAAGAACGAGGAGTTTTGATTCATGGAATTACAGAGAAAGCTGGTACTTCTCTTCTGTCCATTTATCCATTTCCTGAGGAAGATTGGTAAGTGTTCATTTTCTTACTTGTAGTGGAATGATTGTTGTTTTGAGTGTTGTCCGAGCTATTAATTGAATTTATTGAGTTTGACTTTTTTGGAGTTTCTAGTTTTAGGGTTAATTCAATCGTTGTGGTTTTTGCGTATTTTGCTGGGTTGAGGAAACAATTATTTTTCGTGAAAACTCTCGAGATTCTAAATTGAATTTAAATTAATAGGATACCGTTCATAAAATAATTCTAAATTTTCGTTTGTTTATTTAATTATTTTTCATAGAAATTTCTTACTTAGGAGAATTGTTACAATATTTATTCTTCATGGCGTTCAAGTTTATAAATTTTAAAATTATTGATTTACTTCAAGGCTTTTGTAATTCGGAGTGCATACTCATTTATGTAGGTTCGTTTTGTTGCTACTTCTTCAAATAGCTTTTGCAAATCGTTTCTTGCACCTTCAATGCGCTGTTGTAATTTCTAAATAAGCGATGAAGATTAAGTTCTTTAAATTTCTGATTTACAATCAATTTGTCTTCTCTAGAATTTTTAATCTTTTGTATTGGACTATACTGAATCGAAACCATAATCGGTTGGCCTAGAATCCTTGTTCTATTGACTGAGTTTGAAATTGTTGGTAACAATTTTGGGCTTTCAGCTAATGGATGGTAGAAGGCTTACAGAAGATCAAACACTACTATTATCCGAACTTCACGCAGGAAAGTTGGTCGGAGTAGATTCAATATTAATGAAACGAATAAACATATTACGGAATCGTGAACATTTTGAAATTCGATAATCATTTCTCTTGGTCAAATTAATATAATATATTTACTCATTATAAGTATACGTTCGTGGTTTGTGATTAAATGAGAGTTTTGTGTGTGAGACGTTTCAATGTGTAGAGTACCAGGTGTATGCATAAGTTCTTGCCGGGTGTTTTGGTAAAGAAAACACGTAATTTTCAAGGATATTTAATTTTGTTTTATTCAAAATATTGGCCATCGGCTTCTACACATTTCGCCCATCTTTCAGGTAATTGATGCATACCATGCCGGAAAAACTGCTTGTCTTTTGCGGCAAACCATTCGTCGAGCCATTTTCCAACGTCTTCGAAATTGCTGAAGTACTGCTCTGCGAGCGCGTACCCCATTGATGCGAAGAGGTGATAGTCAGATGGCGCCAGGTCTGGGGAGTACGACAGGTGTCGAAGGATGTCCCATCCAAACTATTTCAAGGTGTATTTCACTGGTTTTGCTGTGTGAGACGGCGCATTGTCGTGTTACACAATCACTTTGCCATGTCTTCGGGCCCGTTCCGGTCGTTTTTCGATCAATGCGTGATTTAAATTAACCATTTGTTGGCGATAGCGTTGTGCATTAACGGTTTCGCTGGGCTTCAAGAGTTCATAATACACAATACCGCTCTGGTCCCACCAGACACAAAGCATGGTCTTCTTGCCGAAGCGATTTGGCCTTGGTGTTGAAAGACCGGTTTCGCCAGGTGAAAGCCACGATTTCTTCCGCTTCGAGTTTTCAAAATAAATCCATTTTTCGTCACCCGTCACAATTCGATACAAAAAGGATTTTCTTTCGTGGCGTTGAAGCAGCATTTCACAAGTGACTTTGCGATTTTCCATTTGACGTTCATTCAAATCGTGTGGGACCCATTTACCCAGTTTATTGATCTTCCCCATTGCTTGTAAACGTCTGCTGATTATTTCTTGTGACACATTTAATGCTTTTGCCAATTGCTTTTGAGTTTGAGTTGGATCATCCTCCAATAACATCTGCAATTGCTCGTTTTCGCACTTTTGTTGTCTACTAGAGCGCGCACTGTCTTTCACATTGAAATCACCACTTTTAAATTGTCGAAACCATATCTCACATGTTCTAATCGATGGAGCGTGTTCACCATATGTTTCTACCAGCACACGATGACTTTCAACAGTCTTTTTCTTTTGATTAAATAAGAAAAGCAATGCGTGCTGCAAATGTTCTTTTTCAGGCACAAACTTCGACATGATCACTGAACAATAAAACAAAGACGCTAGTGTTTGGCGGACTCAACTTGTGTGTGTTTGTAGTTTAATGTCAGACGAACAAAATGACCGTATGTGTCAAATGAATACGCTGCGTACTTTTCACTGGCGCCATCTCTTAGGTAAACCGGAAACTACTTATGCGTACACCTGGTAGGTAGTTATAGGTTAATCTTTTTAAGTGTATTTATTTTATATATCATGTGTGTAAATATGATTGTATTGAGTGGGGACGAAAGTGATAAAGGCGAATAAGTTTCTTCAAGCCCTAATATAACTATTGACCAAACAGGATTTAGTGAAAGACTAATTGATCAAAATATCTGTGAGTCCGGACGATTGAAAGTAAACATTGATCAATTAGGTCAAGTAGATTCTCTTTTGGTGAAATAGGGGGATCCGATATGGATCTTACTCCTCAAGTTTATAGTAGAATTGATATTAGTCATCCCCACGTGATGTCAAATTTAGCTGGATCGGGAATGAATTAATATCGTTGCGCTCAAGTAGGCTCAGCTTAACCTGGATTGAGATCGAGGAATTTAGTTGGTAACAGGTATTTAAATTTAAACTCGGATATGAATTATGGTTTAGAAAATAGCTTCAATTTTCCCAGAAACGTTGTAGATGGACAAACATCCTCATTTATTGATAATTTGCGGAGCAGGGGCGGTCAAAATATTGATAGGTTTGAACGACATGCAGGTGTTAGTAGGATTCCAAATAGAACTTTTAGAAGCATTAGAGACGACATAAGAGCTTTTAATATTTCGATTGGTCCAACGGATTTAATGCAAGGTTATACTAATAATCGTCAAATTTCTGCGAATTTTGAAGCACAATTAGAATTTACAAACATTGCAAATATACTGCAAGCTAGGTTAGGAAGTCAATTAGATAAGGGGAAAAATGGTAAAGAAATATTCCAATTGTTAGTTACTATGGAAGAACTTGTTAAAACTTCGGGAGTATCTGTTAGATTATTGTTAAGCAAACTTTTAGTACGAACAAATGGAGAATTGTATGAATTTTTAATATTTAGCTATAATAGCAAGTTAACTTGGAATGAATTTAAACGTTTATTGAAAGAACGTTTTATTCCTGATTCTGTTCAGTAGGAACTAGTTGGCCGATATGCCTTTAGAAAAAATGGAATTACATGAAAACATATTTTCGTATATTGATTCTGATAGCATTAGTTTTTATATTTTATAATGTATGATCCTGAGCTAGCTAGGACCCTTGACATTCTTTAAAAGGGTATGAGTGCCACATATGTTTATAATTGTTTTAGAGAGCTTTTGCCGAATTCAGTTGTAGAAATGAAACAACTTTTGAATTATTTCGAAAAATATAAAAGGCAGAAAACAGAATATTATAGGAGTGTGAAAGTATAGCGTAGTATCATTAAGAATTCTAAAAAATCAATTTTGGCAGGCCTACAGGCGGAGGTAGATCTCGAAGTCTTTTTTAGTTTCAAAAATTCAAATCTCGCCTTATATGAGCGCTATCGAGAAACTATTTATTAATTTGTAGATTATTCATCAAGAGCTGTTCAATGATACCCCACAAGACGTATATATATATATATATAAACACGCTTTGCTTCGCTGGGAGCGCTGCCCCCAGACCCAAGGGAGCTGCGCCCACAACTTCAGTGCCTTTGAGAGGATGCACCTCTTTTATCTTCACCAAAATCTCCCTGCAGCACTACACCACCATGGTGTCCATCTGCACCTTCGCACGAGAGGTTGCGCCCCAAAAGGGGAGGTTTGCCCCATTTATTGTAACCTAGTCTTAGTCATAGACCTTCAATGATATGGAAATTGGGTTTTTGGAGCGGACATTTTGGATCCGAGTTGACGACTTTTTGAAAGATTTCTTATATTGTCGTGACCTACTTGTGATGGTACACCTTCAAGTAAAGTTCCATTTATCCAGCTCAAACGGTGTGCAAAATGGTATTTTGGGAGGCCATTCTGGATCCAAGATGGCGACTTTTCAAACATGTTGTAATCTTTCCCTAAACTACTCGTCATAATGCACCTTTATGCCAAATTTCGTATCTCTAGCTCAAATGGTGTGAAAAATGGTTTCTTAGGTCCACCATTTTGGATCCAAAATGGCGTCTTTGGATACATCATGTAATATTTTAGTACCATACAAGTGATAATGTACAGTGTAAGAAAATTTGATGTTTCTAGCTCCAGCCGTTTAGGCTGTGTATTCTATACAACAAAGAGCTCGGCGGCCATTTTGGATCCAAGATGGCGACTTTTTCAACATTTCGTAATTTTTTTCTTGAACTACTAGTGAGTGACAATACACCTTTATGCCAAATTATATATTTCTAGCTCAAACGATATGAAAAATGGATTTCTTATTTCCTCCATTTTGGATCCAAGATGGCGTCTTTGAATTGATTAGGTAACAGTTTCGTAATCAAAGAGTGATGTTGTAAATTTATGCCAAATTTGATTCCAATGGCCCCAGCGGTTTAGGCTGTGTA
>JAGDQP010034234.1:0-20228 GCA_022664845.1 Lepisma saccharinum | reverse complement strand
ATAAGCTGGGAGCTAAACCAAGAGGTAAAAGCGGCGAATTTACAATAAAAATAATTGTGTGTGTTCTGCCCAGGGGCAGGTGCTGACCCGAAATTCCCTGGGCAGGGTAAACCGATGGCGGTTGCCATTGTCTGCAATCGGATAGAGAGGACGTTCCACAGACGGGACCTACGGTTTAACGTAGACTCCGAACACTGATTCCACCAGACTCCCTCTTGCTGTGGGAGTGTCACCACTCAAATTCTTGTCCAAAAATCAGTAGAGACCTTGCAAAACTCCACTTACACTCTCCAAATTTTTACTTTACACCTCCACCTAAACTGAAAATTATGGCGGAATCGCTGACTCAAAACCACATATCAGCTTGTGTGTTTAGTAGGCAATGTTAAAAATACTCGACTTTCATGAATTCATTTATAACTATGTCATTCAAGAATGTGACTTCTATAAACATGAAACAGACACAAAAGATAGATGAACACTGCATAAGGAGTTTTATCTCTCGGTTTCCGTGTAATTTGTTTGCTCAAGTTATATAAAAGATTTCTTGCTGAAGTTTAACATCACTTTCTAACTCATTTTCTGGATTTTATTGGGAAGCTAAAATGCAAATATTACTGTTACAAAGTTATTTAGTTCTGACATTTGCAAAATTCTTTCAGATTCCTTTTTTTTTTTAATTTGAGAAAGCTAACATTCGCTCTACAGAAAACCCACCTAATGTCTCTGACATTTTTTCGTATATCCAACAGGTACATATTTAGTGTACCGTCGGCAGTCTTTAAACATGCTGGCCTACGGAGTTGTTTGTGGGTATATTTCAGCCATTGCTACCTGTTCGCTATGTGCATGACACGTTGACTTGTCCTTAGCGTGTTCGATCATTGGTCCTAGCTCTAATCTCACATACTCAATTGTAGTACAGTCTGTTAAGGAATGGTAATACGTAACGGGGGTATATTGAAAGAGTGGGTTTATTCCCATTACTATTCTGTATGCCATTCTTAGGTCTGTCACATCTTATGACTGATCAGCAACTCTGTTGGACACGGCAGTCCATCCTCAACCTTAATTATGGGACGTAGTAGTATTGTATCATCTAGTGGCGATTGTATCATACTTTCCCCATCCTAGGGTTTAACACATCAGCGTTGGTGGCTCGTTATTCTTAATATTCTCCAATGTTTTATTACTATCCTTACGTTAATTATTATTATTATCTTAATTAGTATTTGAAATTTTCAAGGCGGGGAGATAAGGAAGGAAGTGATTTCATTAATAGACCGCATTTCCTATACGACGCTGGTTGTTTCCTTGTTCTATGGTGTACTTTGATTGCTATTGTTCTTTTCGTATGGTATTGCGTACAAGTGAACCGCAGCAATGGGACAATGATGGCACAAATTGGGTGCAAACCCAAATATCGGTACTTTTCGCTCTATATTTCATCTCTACAATGTTCAATCGCCATGTTGGAATTTTTATCCTGGGACACCGCGCAGTACGTTATAAAATAGTGATTTATATTTATCTCTACTTCCGCGTTTGAATTTTCGAAATCTGTTAATAACGAAGATACACCAAATTCAAAATTTTGGGAATTTTTTCCGGGTTTCATTTTAAGTTTGTAAATTTTATAGTCACATCATCTTAAAGTGTAATGTCGATTATCCTAGCTTTTTTTAATTTGGTATTATCTATAAAACTACTTGGCCGATTATACCACATTAAACAATGAAGATCTCGCAATATCGGATTTTCGGGATTTTTCCCGGGTTTATTTTTGAGTTTTAACATTTCGTGTAGAGCCTAAAAAGTCTTAGAATTTTATGTAGAGTATTACAGCATTTTTTACTTATCAGTAAAAAAAAAATACGATCAGTGCTGCCAACTGACCTCTTTATCTGAAATACGCCATCTACTTTATTTCTGGGGTTAGCAAGCTGATTCTTATGGGGTTGAAAATTTACCCCTTGGGTTCTATTAAGGTGGTTCGGACATTATTGGTCGATCTGATTGGCAGCACTGCTTTGTTGACTCGATCACGCTTTGGACGAGGCCAATACACGTGCCATGGTTCCCTTCATATGTGTAGGTTTGGTGCCAGCCGGGGTGGCCAAACGGTAGCGCATCAGCGCTACGATTCAGGGTTGGACTCCCCAGCTGGGGCAAGGGGATTGATTTTAACAACTAATTGCAATTCGTGACAGGTCGACGTCCAACGGTATTACACTCCCACATATACACTTCATAGTTTACTACGATGTGGCTATCACATGATTTTACAAGTCATCGGTGGGAGTGCTGTGTTCCTCTATTGGCCTAAAGTGGACGCTCGCCTGCAACTCGTGATTGAACGGCTGACGGAAGAAGCCGAAAAATGCAGACACAAATATGATGCATTCCGGCCCAACACTTATTTTCGTCTTTCTCTTTCATTTGTTTCTTTTTTAAATACTTTTTTTTTTGTTTAGAAAAACAACTGTATCGGTCATCGCTCATGACATCTGTCACGAAGTTCGTTGAAGCGTTCTCAAACTCTTGCCGGCATGACGTATACTATGATTTCATATGGCTTTGTGTATCAACGTCCTCTTTACTCCTCGCTGGCGTACATACGGACATTGCAGGGGATATCCATGGGTATTGACGTTTGTAGGCTTTGTTATTTAAACCATTTTCAACTAGTTATCTTCCAAAAGGCCTCTCCTCTTTCTCACTCCCAACCTCTTTCTTCTATTAGCGAACAACTCGTGGCTAATCCCTAAACTACCGCGTTACCACCCATAACCCCATACGCCTATCGTCCCCCTACGTTAAGAGTAACATAATACCCGTCAATCACCCTGTTCACATCTTTCCCGACAAAGGATTACGTTACATATTTCACTCCGGTCACGTCCGTGGCCCACGAAAGAGACAGGCCGCGGCCCGTAAGCTTCCAACGCTGGTGACATCATAGTAGTCCGGCTGCTCAGTTCATCTGTGGAGGCAGTTGGTCGCGCGGAGCAAGAAAATCCCAATATTCCTTGATGTATATTACACGATTTGTATCAAGGGCAATCGAACTATTGATAGCGGGAAAGAAAGTAATAACGACCAAGTATCGAATTTTCCCAACGTTTTGAAATGCACTTTCGCTTACAGAAGTATAACCTAGTTAATTAATTCCAATAACGCTACATCTTGTGTGTATATAAACGCGCTTTTTCAGGATTTTCTTCAACCACTGTTTAATATTTTTTAACCTAAGACATAAAATGTCATTAAACTGTAAATTAGAGCTTTTTATGTCGGCGATGCTCGTGGTGTGGGGATATTACTTCTAACTTTTCGTTGAACATTTAAATCCTTCCTCCAATAGGATTTTTTTTTATTATTATTATTAGAACATCTCACGGTATCGATCACTAGCAACGCGAAGATGTAGAACGCTCAGTCACTCAATATAGCGTCACAAATTATGGTTAGAAAAATAAAAGAAACTTCAAATCCTGCCTTTCAAACAATTTCAAGTTAAATCCAATATTTAGCCTCAAAATTAAACAATTAATTACTCAAACAAATATTCTTGTTTAGAAAGTTTCTTGTTTAATTAATTTCTTAAAACGACCAGTGATCCAGCATCAAAGAAGACAAATTCCAAAATTACAATTTTCGCCGGAATCTCTAACCTAACCTTGGAAGCTACCGCCCAGCAAATTCACAGCATCGATCGACCACCCATATCGAACCATGCATGCCATGCAATAAATTGAAAAAGCAAAGTTTCATGAAATCCTTCCCAAAAGTCCAACAAATTCAGAACTCTTATTTATTATAACCAACCACGTAAAGATCCGCTCCTCAAAAACTTACCAGCGAATCAGTATCACCTCCCAGAACAATGAATGTCAACCTCTCGAACCAGAACCGAAAATCTTGCACCAATTTCGGACCACCTCGCTTTCGCTTGTTCTACATTCTCCGATTCCAAGAAAAATAAAAATGTAAAGTTTACAAAATTCAATATAATTCACTTAAGAAAACCACAATAATAATTGTTATCAGTGTTCCAATATTTGGTTTGAATAGAGGATGTACCTTGCAGTTCAATTGATGAGGTTCCTTTTACTTAATAAAAATGTTGGGTTGCAGTTCCGTAGTTGGCGGACGCTCGAACATCAAGTTAATACTAGTTTAGTCAAAACCTTTCCAATTCTTATTAGTTTTTTCTTATTTCCGTTTACAGGCACTTCTATAAACACCTAGTGACAATCATCAATCCAAAAAGTGTAAGAAAATCCACAAGTTATTATTGCTTTCTTAAATACTCACTCTAGTTGATCCAGAGGCAGAAACATGGCGCCATGCGGAGGAATACTAATTGTGACACTTTGTTATGAGTGATACTTATTTTGCAACAAAAACACGGACAGTATCTCGAGTGAGCGATGAGGAATTAGTTAAAGTAAGGTTAGTTTTTTTCATTATAGGTATTCTCCATCTAGAATGAGACTTAAGACAGTCAGATCACTGCCTGAGTGAACGTGAGTTTAACTAACTCCTCTTCGCTCTCTCGAGATACTGTTCGTGTTTTTGTTGCAAAATAAGTATCACTCATAACAAAGTGTCACAATTAGTATTCCTCAGCATGGCGCCATGTTTCTGCCTCTGGATCGACTTGAGTGAGTATTTAAGTAAGTAATAACAACATAAACTGTAAGGTATGCGTGCTTTCTCGAATGTTAAACAACCTAATAATCAGTGGTAATTTTTCGGGGGTAGGGAGCCAGCCATCTACCACTTTCTAACTTTCAAGGCACCCAGGCGGGCTAGTGTGGTAGAACCGTGCCAAAGTAACGCTGGAAGTACATTTAACGCCATATAACGCAAATACCTAATAGGGTGACCGTAACAATAGTGGGCCAGATACCAGTGCTTGACCATTAAAGGAATTAAACGGTAATAATAGGGTTTATTTGGGTAAAGTAGTAAACAAAATATGTTTTATACTTCCGTAATGTTTAATTGGGTAGTCCCCAGACGCTATGCAGTCAGGAGATTCAATGCTCCCGCCCCCCCAAAAATCACGAAAACTGTAAAGTTGAACTGAAAGAGAGCAGAGCGTTCAGTAAGAGGATTCAGTACCAAGTATCCGTGCCTATCTAGCAGAAGGTAGCGAAATAATCAGTTATTTTATTCGCTCACTAAATGGAATGAATCGTCCCTCTCGAGACGAAGAGGCGTATCTCAAAAATTATCGAAAATGAGCTATGACTACCTTCTTGATCGTCTCGTCGGGCTCTACATGATGGTATAACAGGCGTATTTCAACGAGCTTTCGTTGCTTAGTTAAATAGTTTTACCAAAAGGGCATACGCGAAATCGAGGGAAACCATCTCGAGACAAAGAGGCGTATCTTAAGATACGCCTATTCGTCTTGTTCTTGGAGCGCGTTCTATTACTGTTTTATGAGATACGCCCCATTTTAGCTACTACTGCACTGTTACATTTTCGTAGTTTGTAAGTAGTTTTGTGTCAATTACAGCGCTACGGAACATAATATAGTTTGCTTGTGAAAATTGTTTCCCGTATCAGTTAAATATTTGTTCCTGAACCCTAAACGACCTTAAATTTGCTGCTTTTTCTTTCTTTTTTTGTTAAAGAAAGGGAAGGCGTTGACATTATTGTAAATGGAGCTAGTATTTTTTATGCTTGTCTTCAAAAGGGCCGGTGAAAGAAGAAGTTCCGACTTTTTGTTTTTGTGTTGTTAAACGTGAATGTTAACAATGAGTGGCCCTTTGCAGTATGAACGACAATAGTAAATTCTTTGTACCTAGCAGTCTGCATTAAATTTTTAGCTGAAGCAAATGCCAGTTAGTTACAGAATAGCAAGGGATCACGCTGTGAATGTTTGCTGAGCTTTTGCTGTTGCTCTACACAATATTTGAGACATCAGTTCGGAGTTTTTGAACATTGGGAAGATGGATGTTCTAGTGCAGTGGAATGATGATAAAGCAAAGAACGTTTTTTCTACAAATGAACTACAGTTTGCGGGCAGGGAAGATAAAACCAGAAAAGGACACAAGGTTAGAATGTTTTATGGTGATAAGTTTTATTATGGAACTGTGGTGGCTACAGAGGATTCTAGTGATAGCAGTGATGATGAGGACAATATTCCATTAATTCAAATGAAGAAAAAGAGACTGACTGTCGATGAAGATGATCTTCCTTTGGCCGAATTAAAGAATATCAGTGGTTATAAAGACAAAGCTTCAGCAAATACATTAGGAGATCGAAATGGTACAGAAGACTGTGAAGTAAGACGTGGAAGAGTGTGTAAATCAGAACATTATTTTGTGCAACATAAAGATGAGAAGAGCTCAGTAAAAGAAGACACATCAAAAGTACGCGAACCAGTAGAGGGGAAAGGAGATACAAGAAAACAAGATGTAGGCACCATGGATCACAATTCAGTTACAACAGAGGATGCAGGAGGAACAGAAGAAAGTGATATAGATATTTTCACAAGCTGTGATGATAGTGATGATGAACCGACATACCAGCTTCCAAGATGTGATGTGAATGCTGCAATGAAGAACTTTTTGCGTCATGTGACGTATGTTCTGCTCTACTTTGCTATGGTCATTTCACAAGTCCAGGTGAAAATGACCACAAGCACTATGATAGTCTGGAACGACTGAAGAAGAAAACTCAAGATACCCCTCAGTCGCAGCAGGCAGCTCGGAGACCAGAAGACTTTGAAGTAGAAGGCAGTGAAAGAAAAGGAAGATGGCAACCAAGATAAATTAAAGATAAAGGTAAGGTAAAATGATTTGTATGGGCGGTAACAGCACTATGGCTTACGCCCGTCCCAATACGGGTGCCCCTTATCTTTGTCACGTCTAAACATAGCTGTTAATTAATTAAAAGTAAATATCATATAAAAGCTGAAGATGTAAACTCTTCAGAAAAATAAAATCCTGGTAAAAACTGAAGATATATAGACTCCTCAGCATAAAAGGTTAAAACGTGAAGGCAGTAAATAGGCCTTCACAAAAATAAAATAATACTACATAAAACAGCTAACACACAAAATCATCTCAGATAGATGGAGATAAACCTGTCTCATGAAGAAACATAAGAACTGCGCAACATACTTGGTTCATCCCCTAACAATGACGCCATGTCATTGGGTATGTTATAACATTGTCTGAGATTATTATATCCGGGACAATCTAAAAGAACGTGACAAATACTTAAAAAACATTGCAATTAGTACAAAGTGGTGGATCCAATCGTCGTAACATATCCGTGTGTCCTATACGTAGACGACATAAAAGTACTTCTTCACACCTGCTATCTCGGCAAGATGATTTCCATGGAGGAACAGTTACCTTAATTTTTTTCAATTTATTAACAGCTACGTCATCCCATCGTCGCTGCTGTTTATTCCGGGTAACCTACCTATAATATATCATCATGTTCTGAAATGGGACATGATGAATATCAATGTTAGCTCCTAAAGAGGCCTCACGAGCAGCTTCATCTGCCAATTCATTACCATGGATACCAACATGACTTGGTATCCACGAAAAGACAACCTCACCACCGGCAGAGCAGATGGCGTGTGTCTTACATAAAATATCTTGCACGAACGGATGTTTAATACATATTGTCGAGGCTTTGAACAACACTCTTCGAATCTGTACAAACAAGGATGCGGTTGAAACCACGAACAAGACTAAAATCCAAAGTCTTTAAAAGAGTATATAGCTCAGCAGTAAAAATACTGGCTTTGGGATTAAGACAAAATTGCTGGACTTCCCCATCTGCAACAGACGCGCATCCAACAGATTCATCTGATTTGGATCCATCGGTAAAAATAGAGAAAACGCGGGTAGTGACTCTGCAACGCAAGAAAACGTTGCTGGAATTCAATCATGGATGTCTCCGATTTCTTGAAGTTTGACAAAGAAATATCAATCCGTGGGCGGGCAAGTGTCCACGGCGGTCGAAGACTAAAACGGACAGGACAGACAGTTAGGCGGTCTGCATTCAGATTCTCCAACAACTCTGATGCTCGGATACCAAGTGGTCGGGTAGCGTGACCACGGCGTTCATATAGGGCTCGTTGTACTGGGTATACCACTAAATTATATGATGGGTGGCCTGTTAAAGATATCTTAGCAAGATTACTCAGCACATGGTACATCCTCGAGCGGTGGTTCGGCGGCATCGACACAGACGCTGGTGACAGGGCTTGTGCGATACGCGCCAGTGGAGAGTCGAATTCCAGCATGATGAACACTATCGAGCGTATGCAAGGCTGAAAATCGCGCAGAGGTATAAGCGTGACAACCATAATTAAGCTTAGATAAAATGAGTGCGCGATACAGGCGCAACAAGGTTGTACGATTAGTACCCCAAGTGGGATGGAATAAAACACGTAACAAATTCAGAGCTCTGGTACAGGAAATTTTAATTTTGCGAAGGTGACTACGCCAGTTTAACTTTCTATTCATGATGAGACCAAGATATCGTATGTCCTCGACGAACTGTAGTTGTCTGTCTCCAAGAAAGAGATCTGGGTCAACTAAACAATTTTGTTTGCGGCAGAAGTGTACACATACTGTCTTCGTTGGAGAAAAACGAAAGCCAGTCTGGTGTGACCAGTCAACAAGACGGTTAAGTGTCAACTGGATCTGCCGGGCTGCGAGGTTGATATTCGCAGATTTACAGACAATCGTCAAGTCGTCAACATATAAAAGACCTTGCACAGGAGGCCGAATACAAGCCATAACACTATTCACTGCAATAGCGAAAAGTGTTACTCTCAGCACACTTCCTTGAGGTACGCCATTCTCCTGTAAATAACGCTCTGAGAAACGATCACGTAAGAAATTTTATATAAAATGGGCCATGTGGCCCCTAATACCCCAGTCATGAAGCTTGCGTAGTATGCCATATCTCCAGGTGGTATCATAGGCCTTCTCTAAATCGAAGAACACGGTAAGAACGTGTTTATTCCGGAGGAATGCATTCTGAACAATAGACGTCTATCCTGACAAGATGGTCGACAGTTGATCGATACTGGCGAAACCCACACTGATCATTAGAAAGCAAGTTGTTATGCTCCAAGTACCACATTAGGCGTCGGTTTATCATTCTCTCAAATAGCTTGCATACGCAGCTAGTGAGAGCAATGGGCCGGTAACATGTGGGGTTTAGTTTATCTTTGTCAGGTTTCAGAATGGAGATTACAATAGCTTCTCGCCAACTAGGAGGGAAGCTATCAGTCCTCTAGATCTGACCGTAGAGATTTAGCAAGAAGACCTTTCCTTGGGAGGGAAGGTGTCGCAGCATTTCATAATGTACATCATCCAGTCCAGGGGATGTGTTTCTAACATCCCGCAAGGCAGTTTCATGTTCCCACTCGGTGAAAGAGACATTATATGCTTCGGAATTGTCAGAGTGGAAGCGTAGAGGTATTATCTCTGCCTGTCGCTTAACGTTTACGAAATTAGCACTGTAGTGCTGAGAGCTGGATATTGCTGCGAAGGCTGCTCCAAGAAGATTAGCTATCTCTTCTGGGTCAGTATGCAAGACATTGTTCTGCTTCAGAGCAGTCAATGGCTCGGAGCGACAGTTGCCTTGCAAACGTCTGACCCGTTCCCACACGTCTCGAATTGGCGTTTGTGAATTAATGGAAGATACGTATTCACGAAAAGATGTACGCCGAGTTTGTTTCATCAGACGTCGAATATAAGCTTGTGACTGTCGAACTGGATTTAAATTTGCCGCTTTAGGATATAGGTTGAACACCCGTAGAGCGCGACTGCGCCGTCACCGTGCTAGTTCGAGCTCATCGTTCCACCAGGGAACAGAACGCCGACGTGGCGTTCGGCCAGACTGTGGGATGGAACATCTGGCAGCTCGCAAAATTTCACGGTTTAAGTACTCAACCGAATCATTCAGAGGCAAATCTCCTTGATCAACTAGTTGGACACGAGTTTCATATTTACTCCAGTCAGCACGCTTCAGATGCCAATGCGGTTACTTTCGTGGTGCTTGATGGAGGTTTAAAAGGTCTAAAATTACTGGGAAGTGGTCACTACCACATAGATCGTCATTTACACGCCATGCCAGCATGGGTGCAAGAACTGCACTGCAGAGAGACAGGTCTAGCGCTGAGTATGTGCCACTTGCCAAACTAAAATGCGTGTTACCACCAGTATTTAATAAAACAAAGTTTGAAGCGTCAATAAAAGATTCAACGATTCTACCGCGGACATCTCAACGAACGCTACCCCAAATAACGTTATAAGAGTTGAAATCTCCAACTATAATGATAGGTGGGGGTAACTGCTGCAAAAGATTCTGGAGGTCAAGGAGCGTAAAGTCTTGTTCCCTTGTGATATATAAATTCAGGATTGTAACATGCTGCTCAAGGTGGACGCGAGCAGCAACCGCTTATAGGTTCGTAGCAATGTAGACAGGTGTTGAATACAGGGTGTCAACAACAGCAATTGCAACACCGCCACATGCGCGACCATCATTTGGAAAATCTGTGCGATAGAGTGTATAGTTCTTTACGATCACAGATTCAGTCGTTTTAAACTTTGTTTCCTGAATGCAAACTACTGCAGGGGAAAAATCTGATAACAAGACTTGCAGTTCTTCATAGTGGGAATGAAATCCGTTAAGATTCCATTGGAGCATAGCCATTGGGATGGAGATTAATAAAAATATTATCTTTTCAGTCTAGGTTTATTAAATTTCTCTCCCTTTCCGACTATTGAAAATTCCGAGTCCATCAGATCGTCCTCAGTCATATCTGATTTGAGGGATGAACTCGGCGCATTAAGGGCTATTCACACTCTGATTTTTTTAAAAAAAAATCATACTTGTTTTTTTTTTATCGAGTTGCATGTGCATGAGTAGATGTTCTGAACTGAGATTTTGCTGTATTTAGCAATTTATTAATTATAGTTTTAATGCTAAGCGATACGTAACGCATGAATTTTATTGAGTTGTATTGAATGAAAAATCTACCGGATTTCAGGAAAAAAATGGCCAGATGAATCCCGAAACTTTGAACTGTGATATGAATAAGTTTATGGCGTTTCAGATTAAATGCAGCTTTTTAGAACATTTTAATTGTTGGAAAGCACGATGATTGAGTGGACAAATTCCGTGCGAAACACGAAAGTACAATCAAATCTCTATCCCATATGGCAGCGTATAAAAATATTGTAACTTGTTACCTATCATTTCAATCTCTGAAATTTGCTCTTTTATTCGATGTGAATATGTTTGTGATGAAACTAATACCATAGTTTTAAATGATTAATGAAACTATAAACAGTTTTTAAATTCTCTAGAACTTGTGAGAGCTAGCGACAATTTCTGTTTTGCGGGAAAATGTGGAAGTTTATGGTCAAGAAGCAGTCTGTCGCTCTCGCTGCTACTGATCCTAAACAGCAATAAATCTTTCCTCCGTCAGCTTGGGGCGTTATAGTCTGAACAATTAGAACTCGCGGAAGATTGTCCTTTTTGCCTCCCAAAAGATAGGGGTTTGGAAGATAGCTTTCACGTCTGCAAAAGAAAAGGAAGAAAGTTGAACTATTTTTATAGACAAGAACAATTCGTTCGAGAACAGGTTCAACTGTTTTTCTTCCTGCATCTCGTTACCTCCCGAACACGAATATACTGTTCTAATCACTCATTTAACTCGTTAGGTAGGGCAAATCAGAGAGGATACAGAGTTATACGTAGATCAGTGAGACGAGGGGAAATTTGGACTATGCCACTCGATAGCCCTTGTGTTGTGTTTTCAGAAAGATATGACGAAACGAAAATTCCCAATCGATCCGTAAATTCACTTCTAAAAGCAAAAATATGAAAACATGATTTCCGTTCTTTCGGCTATCTTTTCCAAATTAATTAGAACTTGGGAGAAACAATTGTAATGTTGAACGCAACGTAACCTCTATTACCCTTCGGCCATGAACGTAGCATTTTATTACAAAACCTTTTTTTTTTGTTTGCATTTGCTATTATTATGGTATTTAGTCAATCAGGGTTGAACAAGATAAATAACAATTTCTGCTTGATTCATGGGCTCTGTCTAGTCTATTCATGCATCATGGGTGGGCCTTGTGTGCGAATATCATAATTTGTGGGACATGGTTTTTGGATATGAACAACAAAATAACAAATTGGTTGATTTATCTAATACAATACTATGTTGTTCTGTTATATTCCCCCAAACCCATATCCCTCATATACTATATTGGTTGCTGTTATTTGAGCATAGTAAGTAATGTGTCGTTTCAGTATCTATAGTTGAAAACCTAATCAGTATAATGCATGGATAATGTAGCTATGCAAGGATACGTGATCATAAAATATGTGTGACGTATTGCATTGTGCTAGCAGGCGCCAGAAAAACCAAAGAGGTCAATAGTGCGCAATATGGCTCACCGCCATATTGGGCAAAATGCATAACTGTTTAAAAAGAAAGAAAATTGGATATTTGAATTGTTTGTACTGAACACTCATCATCGTAATATTTAGTAACTAAAACGAAGATTATGCCAGGTAATAAGGAAGCTATCTATTCCAATACAAAGAATAAGAAGATTAAAACCAAAACAAAGCAAGTGTCATCAGTCATCACTTTAAAACGATCAGAATTTCTGCAACTGCTTCTAATAGTCCTGAAGAACCGACACTAAGTTGCTCCAAGTCTTGCAAATCTTGGTTTTGTTACCTTTGTCAGGAAGACAGGGTTGCAGACATTCTCTTTGCGTGTCTTAGCGCAAATACGTTCATGAAGAGTGTGTTTCAATCACCGCTAAAGATCACGGACAATTTCTTTGTCCCTTATTTGAGACGTGGCATTCTAAACTTCTTCGTTTGTGTTATACTTATTCTTAATTATTCATATTTTGTCTTCATGTATGTTTACTTGTTTTTTAAACAAATTTTGGTATTTTGTATTAATATAATTTCTTGGTTTTTCAATGTCACATAAATTATGTATGCTTGAAATGTACATCTCTGAGTATGTACCATATGAGTAATACAGAAAGGTTACACATCATTTTTACCATATGCTCCTGTTTTCTATAGCGGGCCATATTGGGAACACCATGTTCTTAATATGGCCCACTACCAACATTTTAGTTTTCGTTTTATTACATTGTTATACGTCATTTCTAGGAAGCAAATTTTTGTTTTTCATTTGAGCAAATAGTCTCCCAACTTGAGTTTAGACAAGAAGTCTAGACATTTTTTCTCAATATCGATTCAAGGAATTCTAAGTAAAAATTTGAAGACGAAATAGAAAAAGTGTATTAAAAAAATATGGTATAGTATTAATAAGTTAGACCCGTACATTTACATGACCCGTACAATTTATTTAAATGACATCTAGCGTCACGTGTTTCTAACATCGGGCCGTATTTAGTTTAAAAAGATAACCTGTACAGTTAATAGTTTAGCTTATTATTTAGGTAACCCAAGTGCCCCTGGGTATTTTGTCCCGAAAACTACAGCAGTAAGAAACAAAATATCACATTTATGTATAGGTGTGGAACGGAACGGAGTTTTTCTAATGCGTGCGGTACTGGAACGGTGCCCAGCTGCCCACCCAGCATTGTGATGCAATTGGGGATCTGCTATGAATAAAAGATAGTGGCTATCACAGTGAGAGCTTAGACTGTTCTCTCCCAACCCGTCTGGTCAACATTTGATTAAATTATCGTTGACCATAATTCCACTAATATAAAATTTGCATAAGTGTGAAAAAAAAGAAAAGAAATTCAAGACTGCAAATTCTTGTTTACCACAACTTTTCATAATATCAATTACGGTATATATTCTAATAGCCAGATTTGCATTGAAATGGTTTAGTCAGCACTTTTCAAGTTGATATATTTGGAAGAGATATCTTCTAATTTCGTACATATATGCTTTTCGCGAAGCACATCTTACCGATAAAGCTTTCAAAACTCGTTTTGGACCACTCTTTGTCTTCGTTTTCTGTTCAATGAACACTGAATTTGCTTTTTTGTGGTACTTCAACAACCATTTTCTTAAAACTGATCTTTCTGTCTGTCCACGAATGCTAATGAATCGACATTTTGTTTGTGCTTCTTACTCAGGTACGTTACTTGCGCCTGTGGACGGTTACATTTTTTCTGAGTCTCATCACTATAACATTGCTTTCTTCTTGCAACTCTGGGCACGTTTGCCGGCCGAGCGGTCTGCGGCGGTAGGCCATCGGCTCGAAGATCCCAGGTTCGAGTCCCGACAGGGGCATGGGTGTGGATTTAACAGATAAAGGCGAATTGTGACGGGCCGAAGTCCTAAGTTACTAGACTGGCCCATATAAAAATAAAGTTTACCAAAGTATATCTGGACACGTTTAATTACCTTTTCTGCTTCCATATTTTTTCACCAATGGTTTAGGAACTAAAGGAAATTCAGTAGGTTTGAGACATCTTTTTAGGAGGAGATTTCTCAAGTGTCTCAAACGCTCGCTTTCGAATGTTCCTGTTTTCGACCCGGGAGTTGCAATTAAAATAAACAAATAATTAATCATTGCAGTAGTTCACAGAAGAAAAAATCTCTACACCAAACAAACACAATGTTTTTCCTAGAAGAAATGCGAGATTTACGCTGTCAAATACTCAATAGCATATGACGTTAGCTGGTTCCTCTATACAACTCCGGATGACGTCACGAGCTCCCACCTGCAACCCCGGTTTTCCGCTTCGGAGGTCCACGGCAAAGTCTGCGCTACTTTCTTAGTTTATTTTATTATATACTTACTTTGCACGCACTGGATCACCCACCGGAAGATTTCTGAGAGGTAGGAAGGGGAGAATACGCAGGATCCCAATAGGGTAGGAAGCCATGAGACCACGTTTTGAGGTCAAACCCCAGGGGACTTCCTGCTGTTCATTCTGTCTAAAGAAGAATCCTAGTATATAGTAGCGTTGAATTATCTATCAACAGTATACTGTATGATTGTTTTCGAGTTTGTCATAGCTGGCTGTAATCAGTGTCGGAATAACGCATGAGCTATACTCGCATATATGAACTAGGTTTTTCACTTATTCACCAACATGGAATCAAATGATGAACGTCCTACGAAGAGAAAAAGCGTATCTGCATCAAGAAGACCTCAGAAATGCAGATATCGTTGTAACTAGTAAGTACGGGGCTGAAAGAAAATCAAAACAATATAAATCTTTCAAAAATAAAATGGAAAGCTCAGATGGTCGAGTTGAGATTTGTACCAAACCAGTATTTATTTGGCATGTAATGACCTCCCTCTTTCACAAACACCAGATGGCTGGACAGTGGACTGAAAATATTTTATCATTCGAAGAGATGCTTTCAGTACAACAAGCGCTCGACAACTGATTTGCGTAGTCGGCTGTTTAGTAGAGAAAGCAAATATTTAGTACATTTCTTTCCTAGTGATGAGATTTAGAATTAGGCTTATTGCTTTCTTGTACAAATAGGCCCCAAATATTTTCGTTGATGGTTGCTTGTAATGGGAAATACTTGATGCTACGTCGTAGGCTTTAGGGTATTGTCTTTATCGTACACATAAAACAGGCGTAATAGGAGTAACATGTCTCCCAATACAGGGTTGCCGTAAACTTCCTGAAACCGAGAAAAAGAATGACAAGCTCAAGCTGGAAAGAGGACATTATCCTCTAATTAAGTAATAATATTTTATTACTGTTATTTTATCACACTACTGTTCTTATTTACTTTTACTATTATTTCTACCTCTATCTTTACTTGATATTACAATTGTTATAATTTTGAGAAAAACTTAATTCAAACTAACTTTGACAGTCATCTTTTATAAGTTTCATTTCTCGCTCTATTCATATTTTTCAGATTGTTTTACATTCTGCATATTTCATAGATTACTTTGAACCTGAATGTAAAATTCTGAACGTAACGTATTGAAATTTTAGTGACACTGTAATGTTCCTTCAATTGTATCTACAGCAATGGATTCTTCCAGGAATTTGTTTGGGCAGGGGAGTAGGGGGCCAAAGCAAAAATTGTGGGGCGTAAGTAGTATTTTGCAGGATTTCTACAGGTTTTTTAGGCGTAAAATTTTTGAAGTAGGCTTGTGTTAGAGAATTGGGGGCGCGTGAAATTCCGATTGGGCTAGTCCATCAGAATTTTAGTTCTACAAATAAACAATTTTTTTCGCCAGTTTACTGAGCTGCCAACAAAGAAATTGTGCATTGAACAGATTGTGTACAGGCTCAGAGAAAACACACACAGATTTTCATAAATTCGAAATACTGTTCTGAATGGATCACAGTTTCACCACTTCGCAGATAAAAACCCTTGTTTGCGGTTAATAAAAAAATCAAATAGGGCCCCAACAAAGTTATATTTATTTTGAACAAAAGTTTGTTTACAGAAATTTGTTAGGCATCAGTGAATAAAAAATACGCCCTCTATGCCGCCATTTTGAAATGCTTACGATTATGTACCGCATTGTCGCCATCTTGAAACGCCTACGACACTTACCGCAGTAATCTGGGCCTACCAAGAATCTCGAAATCCTGTTAGCCGCCATTTTCTTTTTTGCCGCAATCTTGAAATGGTGCGACTGACAAAAATTGCCGTGTCGTTTCTGTGGCACTAACTTAGAGCGATGCGGTTTTGTACGCACTCTTATCCTGTGCCCTTCGGGTGGCACAGACACACACCGTAGGCGCACCGAAGGGGGAGGGGTCTAGGAGTCTGAATCCCTTCCCTTGGAGCCTCCTTGTTATATATAGGTTTTTCACCTTAGAAATAAACACACACACAATCATATTCAGTCGTTTTCTATCCCACTTTTCTTTCCACATATCTCGGTCTACTGAATTATCGAATGAGACAATTCATACTTGCACCACACACACGATTTTCATTTGACTATATGTAACTATGCTTATTCAGTTAGGGCAGTTTTAAGTTTTGACATTAACGTAAAGTAAAATTCGCACCAAATTAAGATGGGCTCAAAACAAAATCAAAATTATATATTTCGAAACTTCAGGAAAACCATAGAAAAATATGTTGCATGTTACCTGAAATTGTAGATCCTATGATTCCTCGTGGTCTGCGGTGCAGAGAACCAGACTTTATTCTACGGGCGCAGGAAGCAAGGATAAGTAAATCGAAAGAGAGAAGAAATCCTAAACAACTTTTATCACCAGCAAAAACAGCACGAAAAGGGGATGAAATTCACTAAATCGAGTAGATTTATGGACATGGAACTATGAGCTATATTTTGTTTATTTGGGCATAAGTGAGAATCTACACTAATTTATTTTTGTATTCAAGTACATTAATTGGATGGTTTTGTTGTTAACTGAATAGATCTTAGTAAGCGTAATTTCTGTAATTGTACTTATACACAGAAAAAAAATAATTTGTTTCCTACAACAAAATTTTGTTTTAAAAAAAAATACTGCGTCGGCACGTTGTTTTATTTCTGTATTCCCCTGAAATAATTGATTGGAATAACATATAAAAATTTTGAGTTTGCTTGAAATCAGAGGAATCAATTAGGCTCCAAGGAGATAATGTAACACCACTTGCAGTATTTAAAATGGGTTCATATTTGGTATTTTTTTCTTCGAAACCCGTTATAGATAAAAATAATACAAACACACTTTTTTAAGATGCACTAAAAAGTAAAAAATAAATTGAAATAATCTTATGAATCAGAAAATAAAAGCGTGAGAGCTTCTAGATATTATGATTTTATGATAAGGTGAGCAAGAGCACCCGCTCTAGTTTTCTGATTCATAAGATTAATTCAACTTATTATTTTTTACTTTTAGTTCATCTTAAAAAAGCGTGTGTTTTTAAATAAAAAATAATTTTTAATTATTTTATGTATAGTAGATGAATATCAAACTCCCTGTGAGATAGGCAACCCAAATTTCAGACAATAGTTGCAGCGTTGCGTACATTTAAGGATAATTTCGAATTATTTTAAGTAATTAATTACAGTTAACTGGATTATTCTGTCGTATATCTAATGATTGAATATTGTATTGTCATCGGAAGCAAACGAGTTTACAAAATTTCGAAGAAATCTGATGATGGAAAGTGATTTACAAATTAATTACAAAATTTGTACCAGAGATGAAACATGATTACAGAGCAAGTTAATATAAAGCGTGTAATAATAAAATCAAAGTTTGGGGACTTATAGTGAGGAATCAAAATCAATTGACACACTTATAATTCGATGGAAAGTATTTGAGATTCGAATAATAATTTTTCAAAATATTTGAGAAGCTCCCCCCCCCCCCCTTTGATGGCGTCCAGCAATTTTGGGGGACATATCACCCTATGAGTTTTGTACCATCAATGGGTACTATGCGTTGACAAAATAAGATCGAAATCCTTGAAGCCGTTCTCGACATATTGAAATCGACCAATCACAGAACTACCCTTTCCTGATTGGCTGAAAAGAAAATTAAGAAAAAGAAACGTTTAATTGAAATCAAATGAGCCGTTTAGACTCCACGTCAAGAGACACTACGCAGACGCGCGCGCACACACACACGAAAACGCGAAACCTACTTTCTTGGTGTCCTGGGCCCATGAAATGTGGAGATCCGCCGAAATCTCGATGTCGAATTTTTTCGCGATCGCATACTTTCCTTCCATATACATGAAGCGAGAAAGTAAAAATGGACCAAAAAAGCCAAGTTAGAACATTGCAGTCGGAGTGAGAAGTGTTACACGAATACATTAAAAAATAATGGAACACATATATTTCCATATTTGCGGGAAAAGGGTTTGAGGGGGACGCCGCCCCCTCCGAAACATCCAAAATGAAGACCCTTCGATTTTTGTACACACTGACACATGAAGACTGCGTAATAATGGAACATGTATATTTGCATGTCTGCAGAAAACCGCGTTTGAGGAAAAAAAAACTACAAAAAATGAAGTGTGGTCCACAATGAACGAAAACGAAAGCGAGATGAAGGGAAGATGGTTTCCCCATCAAATCCGTTTCGCAGATGTACATTTGCATATGTTGCATTATTTTTTATGTAGTATACGCATGCCAAATTGTTTATCATTCGAAGTGTTTTCACATTGCATTCTGTTTTTCCGTTTTCGTAGTTTTCGACGTTCCGAGGAGGAGGGGGGTTGTCCCATAAAACGTTTCTCCGTAAAAACGGCCAAATACGTGTTTCATTATTTTCGATACGTGTACCAATTTTCACACAAATCGGAGTGCAACACATGGCGAATCTTCCTTGTAAGATCTGAAGATGAAAATATCCGTACCTTGTCCGGGATTCAAATCTGACAGCCGGTGATGCTTTTTTTTTACGTGCAGTTAGCTCCGAAGGGTAAAGTTTATTTTCGATCACGTTTGCAACATCGAAAATTAAATCAGTGGGGGTTTCTCGTTTACTTTTATTTTACTTCCTACAATAGAGACACACACACACAAAAGTATCCAAAAGCTATCGCAGAATTCTATTCATGCCCTCACTAGCAGCGCCATTTGCTATACAAAGCTGGTCGGTCGTCTTCGGCTATTGGGGAAAGAAAGAATGGAAATGACAGCTCTTAGTTTGTGGACTAGCACAGACACACGGTGTTCCCGCTCAACCCAGATAAGATGGGACATAATTAGTGCCCTCCTACCAACACGCAGGTAGAAAGGAGAACACCACTTTTATAACAGGAGTCTCATGCTTTGCACATCACCAGCAAATGAGACAAACAAATGTCTTCCGATTTCGTGAAGTACATTGGCTTGGAATCCCCCGCCTTGCCTCTAGAAGTTCTGACTGTGACCTAAAGAGGCGCTGGAAATTCCCGCGATCGAAGAGCTATCTGTTGGCAGAGAATTGAAGTTTCAAATACTGATTCCTGTTTAAGGGCAGGTGGAGAATTTTGATGAGCAAGAACAGTAGTTAGACGTTTGATGCTCGTCGCTAGTGGTGACATACGACTAGATCGTGAAATTCTACTGCCACGAAGAGTAGATACAGCCCGTGAAGTCCTAGAAGACTCCCTAGGGGCGATTTTTTTCTCAGTATCCCTCGGCGTAACTTGAGGGGAAGTTGAGGCTTGGCGATGTTTAGGAGATTTGTCACCTCGAGGTCTCTCAGTTTGAGGGGATACATCAACTGTCTGGGTGCCAACCGAGACAGTTTTAACTGGTA
>JAGDQP010034233.1:0-18765 GCA_022664845.1 Lepisma saccharinum | reverse complement strand
GGGATCGATCCGACGACCCTTAGCACCAGAGGTGAGCGCTCTACCAACTGAGCCACCGTGGCCCCGGAAACTGTGATCGAAGTCAGTGTTGTGCAATTGCGTGTGTGTAGACAATGGCTACTCAAGTCTGTTGCTGACGGAAAAGTGGCGGTGATTACTGACACGGAGATTCAAAGGACCACCTGTTTCCTCCACATAAAATGCTCGGGCAGAGTGTGCAGGTTAGGATATATATGACGTTTGAGGTTTGACAGGTTCCTTTGAGATGTAGAGTGAAGCTGCCATTAGCTGTATTGATACAGAGAGATGGAGACGTAATAAGGATGGGACAGATTTTACATCTAATGCTGTTACATTTGTGGGCGGAAACTGAAGGCAAATGGGACGAAGGGTTAGTGTTGACCAAGATGTTTCTAAGATTGGGAGGATGCTGAAAAACTAATCTCGGCTTGGTAGGAAAGACAGATCTAGTATCGGGGTCAGATTGGAGTGTATGAAGTGAGAATGCAGAATTTGTTTGATCTTGGTAAGTTTAGGACGAAATTGTGTGATTAAGGACGAAGGATTCGGGTTGGTAGTGAGAGTAGGAGCTGGTGGTGTGTGTGTGGGGGGGGGGGGGGTTGCACGTCGAATTTGTTTGGTTACGAGGTTAAGTGGGTAGGCTCGGTTGACTAGAGCCTCTTGGAGGCGTTGGTTGTAGGTTTCGGTTGCGGAGGTGGTGGAATTCACGCGTTGTCCTCTGAGAGCAAGGGAGAAGGGTATAGCTTTTTTGGTGTGGTAAGGATAGAAACATGAATAACTTAAGTACCACATGTGGTTGGTTGGTTTTATATGAACAGAAGTGGTAAGGGTGTTGTTTACAAAGTGATGTCTACATCAAGGAATGTGACTTTAGTATTTGAGATGAACCAAGTAAACTGGACACCACGAAAATGGTTCAGCTGTTCTAGAAACGTTTTGAGGCTGAACTCACCATGAGTCCACAGCATTAGTACATCGTCCAAAAATAGTATCCAAAGTAGAGGGGTCAATCGTTGGGTTTGTAGGAAATCGTGTTCAAGCTTGCCCATGAACAGGTTGTCGTAGGGAGCCATGAACATTCTTACACTCATGGCTGGGTTTCTGATTTTAAGGTAATGTTTATTTTCGAAAGTGAAATTGTTACAGGTGAAAACTAGGTTGGCTAGATTTAGAAGGAAAGCTGTTATTGGGATGTGAGGTTTAGGCCTCTGGTTGAGGAAGAATTCCAAAGCAAGTCCATGGACATCAGGAATGGTGTACAAGGAAGTAGCATTTATAGTAACAAGCAGTATGGAAGGAAGGAAGAGGCAGTAATTTACGGATTTCAAGGAAGTGTAAGCAGGCAGCGCTTGAACATGTGGTTGTAAGGAGTCATTGAAAGCGGAATTACATTCAGTAGGGGTATTATAGCTGACCACAATGGGTCTGCCTGGGTTATCGGGTTTGTGAATCTTTGGTAGTAACTAGAAAGTAGGAATGGGTGGGCTGTCTGGACGTAGGTATTTTATGAAAATTACGGATATGCTCTCACGAGGTCCGTTAATGGTGATAAATTCGGAGATTTTCTGTTGGTGGGTGTAGGTTAGGTCAGTGGTGTTTAGTTTGTAGGTGCTGGGATCAGACAGTTGTCGGTCAACCTCATGGAGGTAGTCAGCTTCGTTCAACACCACTGTGGTAGATTCCTTGTAGGCCGGGAGAACTATTATGTCTTAGTTCTCAGGAAGAGCGACAAGGGTTTTGTGCTGGGAGCGCGGTAGGTTAGGTTATATATGTTCATGTGCCATTCCGTTCCTCCTACAGATTTTCAGTTTACTTTATAGTTTTAAAAATGTATTTTTAATACTTATAATTTATGGTTCATAAAATGTTTTAACAACATCTGCACGTTAAATAAAGTTAAAAGATTTCTATAAACGTTCAAGCAACTTGACTTATCTAATTTACATTCCCTCCCATCAAAGTCTGCATATTATGAGTTAGCAATACCAAAATGAGTGGAACAATATAATGTTGAACCGGTTGACTTTTCTAATGTACATTATCCCCTAAACTAGCACACTATAAGTCAATAATATGAAAAAGAGTGACAATATTAATATTACAGTTGGTAAAATTTGAGAAATGTAACAAATATTTTTCAATGTCCTAACTCAAGTGCAAACGGACAAACAGTTATTTGAAACATTCATTTCTTTTTGTTTCTTGCATTGTCATGGATTTTTTGTATAAAAAGACGAACATTTATTGATAATTTGTCATGTTTACAACTCTCCGAAGTACTGAAAACAAAGCGACAATAAAATTTTTTATCAGTAATCACAGTTTTAAAGGGTCTTGACAAGTGTAAAGTGGCAATCCCGACGAACAACACAGGAAAAATTTCAAACTACGGAAAAGCTACGAATAAACCACTTAGTATACCTACCAAGGTTTGTTGTTCTTATGCAATAAACTCATAGTCTCCAAAATTACGTTTCCATGAAAATCTTGACAAATACAAAACATATTATTCTCGCAGGGATTTTACAGAGTGAAGAAAAAGGTTTCGGAATGAAAAAAAAAAAAAAAGCACAACTTTTACGTAAAATCTTAAGCATATTGCACTGGGTACGTTCTACCTATTTTTGCTGCATATATCCAAATGCGAACAGCACAAAATGGAACTCACCTAGGACTGTGCACAATCGCCATCGCAAGCGATGACCTTTCGCATCATTCTGGTAAAGAGATTAATCCCACGTTGATAAAAGTCCTGAGATTTGGATTCGAAGAACTGTTGTACGGCACTTATTACAGCCTCCATATCATCAAAGATTTTCCGAAAGAATTCTGCAATGTGTGAAACAGGTTGTAGTCTGTAGCAGCAACGTAACCAAAGTCCATACTTTCCCATGGGTGATAACAGCACCATACAGCCTGGCGTTATCATGGTAGATGATGACTTCTTGGTGATTGACGAGGTCAGGCCGCTTCGATCGCAATGGCGCTTGCTGTCTGTCCAACTCTTGACAGCAGGCAGCATTTACGATTAGGTTAAGCACCAATACCTCCCAGTGAATTATGTCTTTGACATCCCACCACACACTTAACATTACCTTCTTGTGATGAAGTTCTGGTTTGGATATCGATGTTAAAGTTTCGCTAATTTCCCTCCGGTTGGATTTGGGCTGTTCGTATGGAATGGTCGACATCCTCTTCTGATGGACGTCCAGACCGTGGTTAATCTTGACAGCTTCCGTCTAGTTTCTGAATTTTTGAAACAACCGACAACAAGTGCTATCGTCAATTGCATCTTTATCAGACACTTTCCGAATATTGCGGCCACATTATTGCCTTTATCGAACTCAAAAAGTAAACAGTGTCTCAACTTTATCTTCACTGACACCGATACGCTGTCCCTGTCTGACCGTCTACACTTACTGCCTGTGCCTTCTCTAATGTTCTCCCGATTACGTGCTGCCAATTCGCATACTGGCAGAGCCATAAGTGAGGTCAGTACTTCGCTAATCCATGACATAAATATGGGTAGAAGTTTTGCACTTACCCAATAATTATCATGCACTTGTATTAACATTAGTTGCAGTTAGTTTATATGGTGATTCCATTGATAGTACTGAATATACTCGAACAGGGAATATGCGAAACCAGTGAGGACTTCAAATATTCATGTTAAAGAGGGAAACCAATGCACATAGAACATGAAGTCATGTGTACAGGTAACTTTAATCTTACCCCAGGCAAGCAGAATACACATAAAGACCAGTTCATAAACAAACACATAATGCTATATTCCTGCGTTTAAACAACCCTTCTACTTAAGTTTTTCTATGCAGTGCATAAACTACGTTTCACAATTACTATCCATTTTGTGGTGAAAGACTCCTGAGTAAAAGTCTGCGTATTTTGAAATCCGACCAAGTACATCCATGAGTACAAGTAACTCCGACCAAGTACATATAAGTTACTAAAAAAATATCCGCTAATTTTCAAAAAGAAAGCTTTAAAAATTGCTATATATTTTCATAGTATTTTCGTATTTATCTAAGTTATATAACTAAGTTATTTATTTGTTGTTGTAGAGCCATTACTTTCACTAGTTATAAATTAAACTCTTCTAAAGAAGAATTTACATTTATTTTCAGATTTAGTCGCATAGACTTTTTCAAATTAGTATAAAACATTGGAATCTTCACTAATAACATAGTTACCGAAAACCTGAAAATATTGTAGTACACTATTTGGAACTGCGATGTCAAAAAAATACCTCTTTCTGTTCGACATGAAGCCAAAACATCCGAAGTAACAGAACAGAATCGTCATATCTTTGGTTGTGCCTATTATCTCAGCCCAGCTGATGCACTGATGCCACAAGTCGCACGGGAAGCCTGGAATATCACATTGCGCGGGAGAGTGAACTGATACAGTGCTACTGCTTCACCGTGACCGTCTGTACTTTTTTTATTTTGCTGTTGCTAGTTGATCCTCCCTGTTTGTTTGTTGTGTACAATGGAGAGGCAACAGTTGCGAAATTATGAGAAATTTACTTTAAAAGAAAACTTTCTTTGATTTAGAAAAGCAAAGCATAACAGTGCACTGCAAAATTTTCATTTCCCCAAGTCGCCAAGAAACTGATGAATGCTTGGGGTGTCTGAGAAAATTGTAAAGCGGGTTACGAGTGAACATAAAAACTGTAGTGTTTTGGAGTCTCAGACTCTAAGTCAAGTTCTAAGTCTAAGACAGATTCTAAGTCAAACATATTTCACATAAATTTTCTCAAATATCCATTAGTTTTAACCTTTCTGAATTCCTTCCAACAGTGAAGAAAATTTTCAAACATACCTTCCTAGAACTTCCTTACTGATGCTCCTGAAACGAGTGAATTTGTTACAGTGAATGCTATGGAAAACGGGATTAAAATACGAAAACTTTAACAAGAAGGCAATGCTAGTGGAAAGTGAAAAAATTTGTAGATCTGACAGATCAGTTTTTGCAAAAGACTCAGTTCTTGCGTTAGCTGAAATACTACAGGAACGCAACTGAAATTGTAACGAGTGTAGTGTGTTTTATACTGGTGATTGGTGCGGCACAAATTATTCTCTTAAATGCGGGTGGAAAGAGCAAATTCTGTCACAAGCAAATACATACGCATTAGGATTATTATCGGGGTACTTTTCAAGATGTATTGGGATGGATGGCAGGCATACGCACCCCTCTCGGCACTGGAAAAAAAAAGAGTAATTATGTTGGATACTGAGAATGAGGATGGATTTCTTGATGAGGCCGAAGTCGCTTTTATAGGGAAGATGGAGGCGCAGGATTATTATTTAGAAACGAACGACAGACATTATACAGAATTATTTCATCGCATTATTGAATACTTTTGCTGGACAAATCAGTGGTGGTTCTTTGATCAAGTTCCGTACCACACAATGATAATCCCCAAGACGCGAAATCCAACTATGCTATGTAAAAAGGATGACATTATTAAACGGTTGAAAAAACAAGTTCTATTCTATGTTACGCCCAATCTTTCGGTGAACTCTGAAAAGGTATACTATTGAGCTTCGGGAGACCTCATTTCGAACAGCACGAATATTTCCTTGAGAACATCGTGCGGAACATTTAAAACAGAACCATGGAACTTTTATCGCTACCGGTATCTGTAGCGCATGGCAAATTTAATTAGATAGAACTGAAATGAGGATACGTAAAGAATGAGGCAGAGCGAAGAAAAACAAAACATTCCGGGTAGATGACGTGTGTGAACTGTGCAGAAATTCGTTAGAAAATGTTCCCATGAGTGTGTACGGAATGGGGTAAATGAGGTAGCTCACTATCCATATGAATGAGTATTTGAACATTTCAATGGACCCGATTATAATCAGCAATAAAGAGTCACATGATGTAGAAGTACCTGCGAAAGCTAAATCTCAGAATTGGAAGCGGATGAATGACGAAAAACATTTGAAATTGCATGCTTAAAAGCCCTCTTCGCGTCCGCCTTATTTCTAAATATTGCAAAATCTAAGAGTATTATCAAAATTTTTAGAACAAAGCGCACTAGTACTTCCAAAATGCTATAAAATACAATGGACACCGATCTCAAGATCGTATCGATTAATGATTACTGAGACTTCAATTCAATAATGACGTCATAATCTTTGAAACGTATCACTAATCAATGGACAAAATCTGCATATCGCTGTTCATTGTACTTCACAGTAATTTGTAAGTTCTAGTGCGCTATGTTATAATATTTTAATAGTGCCCATAGTTTTTGAAATACTTAAAAAAGTGATAAAAAATGGGGGCGGGAGCGAGGAGGGCTCTTAAGGATGGAATTTTTCATTCCAATTTATAGGTAAATTTAATAATAAAACTGCTTCCTTTTTTTTTTTAATAAAGTGTGAAAAGAAAGCGGAGTATTTTACTACAACATACTCTTATTTGTTAGCGCTTTGCCATTTTTTTCCTCTGTTGAAATACTTTCTCCCATGTTCTCAGCTGTTCGCACGAGTGCGTGGCAGCATCGCTAGGCGCCATTGCCAAACCGTGCAGCAAGAAAGCGCTTGTTCCTACGATCTTGGTGTATAAGAGTTCTACGGTAACAACGTCGCATGTGACATCATCAGCTGACATTTCTTTTGGGAAAGCGCAAGAAACTTCTTGAGATATAAATTTTATAATTTCACATTGCAAATACTACACGACGTTTTGCTATTGTGACAGAAAAATATACTATGTAGATAGATATCTTTAATTTGCTTGCAGCTTTGTTAAATGCAGTTATAGTCTTGCATTATCGGTGTTTGCAGAAAACCTAAGGGGACAAAGTCATGGGATACTTGCTCAAGGCATTTATCAAAAGTGGTTTATCAAACTGTGTGAATGTTGTTGTTAAGAGTCTCAACGTTTCTAAAACTCACCATGTGAAAGTTGGAAGTAGACTATAATGGAAAACAAAAATCGCCGTGAATAAACAAGTGAAGAAAATACTTTAACAACTAAGACAAGGTAGGATCCTTAGAATAGTTCTAACGAGCTATTGATAAATAACATTTTAAACACAGAGGTTTATAACGCTGAAATCGATAGTACTAAGAATTCACAAAAATTGAAGTTGCATAATACCATATAACACCTCCAAACAGTGTTGTAAAATCAGTCTTGTGCTTACAAAAGTATACATGTTTCCGAAACAAAATACTTACATTTACGGGCACAGCGGTAGAATTTTCTTCTTCAGTTCCATCATTGTGTTCCTTAATTTCACCTAGTTCAATACTTTCCTCCTTTTCATTTAGTTCTAGCATTTTTTTCTTCTCCGATTCATTTTGTTCAAGTAATGTAAGTAAATATTCCTCAGTCTTTAATGTTTCTTCTCTGAAGTCACTAATCATTTCCACTTTCTGGAAGCATTCTTCACACACACTTTTAGGTAATCTGTCATCTTCATGGATCTAGAAATACAAAGAAAATATTACATTACGTGTGCAATTAGTTTAATGATCACGAGTGTTCTGCTCGGATGAAGCTATATAACTGAAGTTCCCGGAACAAGGTGAATAGATGGTGGTTTACCATTGCCTTCGGATAAACATGATACCTAAGGACAAGACCTCGATTTTAAAGTAGATTCCAAACCGCTTCTGTCCCCACTACGTATTGAACCTGGAAACCCCCTTGATTATAAAGCTGCGAACGTTATCATCTCACTACCTCGGTGATATAATGAATGTATTTCCCCACCAACCGCAATTCTAGTTTTTTTTTTTTAATCTGCATGATCTAGCTTGCGAAAAGACGCGCATGTGCTATGCCACTTGAAGCCTAACCAACTGACATAAAACGACGGTAATGAGTCATGAGTGTGAGTAGTGTTCTTGTTATTGTATTCTTGTAATTTTGCTAAGAAAATTCAATAAGTGTCTTATTTCGCTGTAAAGGAAAGAAAAAAGTCTATCCAGTCTACCTACAAATAATCAAAGTAAACTCAAATAAATACACCAGTGAGCACTATGTTCGATTTTAGCCAATAATCATTTGCAACTGTGTTTAACATTTACTATTGGTCCGTTACAGCTCTCTCTCTGTATCTGAAATGTTAATAATGGTAACGACGACGTCTGTTAATAATAATAATAATAATAATAATAAACTCTTAAGCGACCTTTGCGGAAGTGAATCTTCGGAGACTTCACTTCCTTCAAATGAAAAATTGCGTTTTTCATTATTTGCTTCATTACACTGGTCGTAATACCAATAAAGAAATGAATAAGCCCTTTTCCACAGGAGTAAGCTACAAACACGTGGTGAAAAAAAAAGAGAGGAAAGAATTTTGTTAAAGTCCATCCCACCTTCCCCTTACTCGATTAGTATTCCCTGTAAACTTTCACATATTATTGAAAGAGACTGTACCATAGTGTGGTCAAGGAAACAATGCAAACTCCAAAAGCGCAGCACAAGTAGGGTTTACTGTCACCGCGCCGTACATACCTATAATTTTAACAGACCAATGAATGATCTCTCGTTGTATTTGACATGAACCAAAGAAAAGTCGTATAGCATTCATAGGCGTAATCCACCAAAGAGGTGAAAATGAGGAAGGTGAAATTCTCCGGGAGGGGCAAATTAACCTTTTCTAACCATTTTTCCTTTCAGACTCAAAGGCTCGGGCGTTCATTCAGTACTGCAAATTCACTTTCCTCCTCTAGAAAATGTAACGGGTCTTTCACTTTCTCTTTTGTAATAACTGCTCCTGCCTTACGACGAGATACTAAATATATAATGAGATAAATTAGGGGAATTTACTTTACATCATATAATGGACAGGAAATAATGCACAGCGTGGGGCATAAGCACATGACGGTTCTTACAGTAAGAATACAAATTAATTTTTGCTCAAAGATATTATTTAATGCTACCGAAAGATACAGAATTTTATGGATTCTAATGTAACAGATGTTTTACATATGAAAAATAATGACCTTGGGATGGCTGTTTTGATTTTCCCAACATTGTTTCATTCGCAGTGTGTACCCTCCACCACCTCACACACACAAAGAGGGTACAAAAGTGAGTAAAGTTGTCCTGGTTTTGGAGGCTGAGCAAGTTGTTAAACTGGCCGTATGTGTGTGAGCTCTTGACATCCCCCTTCTTCAAATATGGACACTTGACTACATGTGGAAGGTTGTTTTCAAAATAGAAGACGTTATTCAGACAACTTGCGTATATTTGCGAAGGGCAATTTGGAAACATGCTTTATTGTACATTGCCGTCAGAATGTAACAACCAACTAATCTTTTGCTGTCACTGGCAACCCACTATGTATTTGTTTCAGTGAATTTTGAAGAACATTCTTTGGCTTTGGTCCACATATTTCCACTGTTTATAATTTTTGCATGTAAATATATATATTTAGCTCCTTAGAACCAAAAAATCCGCTCCTTACCAGGAACACATTACAATGACGCCTCTCTTCTCCTATAAATGACTGTTGAATAAACTATGACTGAACCCATGGTAAGTTTTGGAATGGTTCCTCGTCGTAATTACCGTACCCAACGCCACATTACATCGGAGGCAGAAATGGTAACCAGATTGTATCTCCTCGAGTTAAAAGACTTACAAATCACTTGTTTGGTAACCTTGTATCGCACAGTGTTGGAATGCATAAATACTTTCTGTGCTTGTTACCTAGGGTTACCATTCGTCCCGTTTCTTCCCGGCACACTTCTGCTTTTTGATAAAATGTTCCGATCTTTTTCCCGAATGAATCGCTTTTTTTCTTTTTATTTCAGAAGTCATTTCGATACAACGCACATCAAACCACACTGGCTTTTTTTAACATAGCAAAGAACTTAGTGTCCCACGGAACTTAAGAAGAAATTCATAAACGAAGATGGCAAACAGGCAAGCGCAAATGGAAATTTGCATATTCCTCCTGTATATTTGCCTGGTATGACTGAGAAAAACCCTCAGTCAGGATGGTCGACCGCTGGATTAAACCCACGACCTCCTGAAAGCTAGGCCAACGTTCTACCACTGCGCAACGGCTGCTCGGTGAACAAGGAAACGATTCATGATTATTTCTTTCATGTGTACTGAGCTCGCCGAACGCTTACAGGCTTCTGATGAAACAGTCAGACTTCACCAGCACCGCAACACACCCATATTCGATCGAGTGTTCACCAGTGACGAAACTTGAGTCCTGTATGAGATTCGTAAGCGTGTTAGACATTGTGTTCCCGTGCCTCACATCACAAGACCTCATTTACACCCACGCAAGATCAAGCCCTATATCTGGTGCACTAAGGGGCAAATAATCACTGCGGACCTCTAACTGAGGCCATGAGAACGTGTGCTATCGGCAGTGTTCGTTTTGTAGTGGGGGATGGTTGGGATTACCCTCTCTCTGCAAAAATATTCAATGGCTCTGTTTTCCTAAATATCTCCAACCTGGAATATGAGCGGATATAAACCACGATATTATACGTTCTGAAAAACATTTCCCCCTCTCTGGAAATTGTACAAGACACTGGCTACAGGTAGTGCAGCAGAAGGAGCCAGCATTGATGAAGCGCAAGGGTTTGTTGTTCCATGTCGACAATCCCAGGCCGCGCGTGGCCAGGGAAACCACACAACGACTAGGCTGGGAGACTCTGTACCGTCCATCATACTCCCTGGACCTTGCGCCAACAGATTATCATTTCTTCCATTCCCTGAACAATCATATTCGTATGAAATTCTTCGCCAATGAGGCAGACTTGCAGTAGGCACTCACGGTCTTCTTTGAGTCCAAGACTCCCAATTTTGCCGCCAGCGGTGCACGAACGTTAGTAAAAGATGCTCGATACCGCTGGGATTATGGAGAATAATGATAAGTGACATTTTCTGTATACCTTTCTGTTAATATCAAAAACGGCAAAAACCTTGTAAATAAGGATTGAAATTATGCAAAATAAGAGGAACACCATAGGTGAATTTTTTACGTAGGGTACAGGTAAGTATGATAGTGTAAAATGGTGTTCAAATTTCCATTTAAATATGTTTTTCTAAATTGCAATTTCGAGCAGATATTTGCATAAACTGCTATTTTTAACAGGCATTTGCATGTAGCAATAATTACTGCTACGTTAAAATAGCATTTTCCAAACTGTCATTTTAAACATACATTTTGCATATAGCAGCTGGTACGGAAAAGTAGCAGTTTATACAACACGTCGATAAAAGACAAGATTAGCCAATAATAAAAAGAAAAAAACTTCAACTCCTTTGCATCCTATTTAAAACAAAGATGAGCTACTTATGGCAAACACGCGTATTTCTGTGCAACTAAACAAATTCCATTAGATTTTAGTGCCCTAAGCATTAGGGATAACTTCGATTTTCAAAATTCTAATCCATTCCACTCAGTTACGCTCACCGACTCCAAACTGGCAAAAATTTCTTGTCGGAACACAGTCCCTCCCACAAAAATGACCCATCCTGGAAATCTCAAGTAACTTGATTAACAAAACCCATTCTTCATTGTTTTCTTCAGGATACTGGGAACAAGAGAAACAAAAGAGAAGAGAAACCTTAAGGGAGATATGAACACGGGTTGCTCAGTTACAAGTCCAGTGATTTATGGAATCTTTTTTAATTTCGCTTATTTTACGATTATTACATATATTTATAGTGTATCTGACTTATATCATACGTTTAATCAGGAACAGTCCGCGTACCCGCACTTATTTCCCATTCCACCCTTGCTTGTAGGCCTTAAATACATCTTGATATTTTCCATTATATTTTATACAGAGTGTTGTCGAGAAAAGTTTGCCAACATTCAGGGTGAACATTTATCATCATATCCAGAACGCCTCGTAATCGTATTTTTTCACCAAGAAATTAGTGTCTCTATGTTCATTACTTACACCCTTTATCACTTATGCTCCTTAACTAACAAATATTACATCGAACTACTTTCGTTGCAATTATTGCATGTTGTAGTTGTGTTCAGATCAGAAGCAGAATTCCAATCTTTACTACTGAGCAAATTAAAATCTTCCAAAATAAGAAAGAAACAATATTGTCAAAATAAGATTCCCAACATCAAAATTAAACTGCTTTACTACTAACATCAAGCATCAAAATTTTGACTTCAAGTTTATGAACAATGCTTTACTTATCTTTGTTTTATTTTTTTATATCCTGAAATTTCTTTTAAAATTATGCTGATATGAAAGGTAAAATAGAAAACTACCGTATTACCAAACACTGATTACAGATGTGGAACTATGCTTTGTACTTTTAGAATGGTGCCTTTTAAATTACTGTCATACCTCTCTGTTGATAAAGATACAGTTTAATCATTTTATATGAAATAGAATATTCGGTTAGTTTGTCTTCTTCTCATATAAATTCTACTTGTATGTTATCCCACAGCAATTCAAATGTACTAAATGCGAACTATGCAGCAGGAATTGTTCTCGAGGTGAAGTAACTTCTACAAAGATCGATTTGATTCCCCAGAGAAACACTTTAATGCAGAAGAAGTACCGGATACCTTTACTTCCAAAACTTTGACATTTCCGAAGATGTTTGCCTCCGGATACCGGAACGTTTTAAAATTATTGCTGTCACCTCAGTGCAACAATTGTAAAAGGAAAGATGAAGTATTAGTGAAGCAGAAGAAAAGCAATAATCATTACCTACTGCATCGTTTCACGGATAATAGCTTTCATTATAAGGTGGGTTGGTATTACAAATGCACGAAGCGTAAATGTAAGAAACATCCTTTGGATAACACCTGGGTTGGCGCACACAAGAGACCTTCTTTTAAGGAGCATGTGTTGTTTCTGTTCCATTCTGCATACACGAATCTTATAGTGGTCTGATCGAAAGCACAGGCTTTAGCACAGAAACTATCAACAATTGGCAAAACTATCCACACGAAGTTATGAAATGCAGCATCATAATGTATAAATAAATAAATAAATAAATATATATATATATATATATATATATATATATATATATACTTGATAAATCATAATAGCCACATCCAGATTATCGCTTTTAAATATATTTCATATGATTCTATATAAGACGAACATCTCATACATTCCAAGACTATAGCCTACATACTGGTATACACACGAAATATACACAAAACCAATGAACGAAGACAGTTACAATAATCGACCAACCAATGGACGTTAAACGCAACATTTTATATACGTTTACATTGTTACTCTATTTTATATCGTTCACTATAAATGTTGTAACAATGTTTTTAAACTTTGTATTTTTAACTGCTTTTCTCCCAATACCGCACATTTAACAAATAGAAAGTTTAGAAAGGACTATCCACTTCTTGAACAATCGTATTAGGTTTTTGGAATGACTTCTAGAGAAACACACGAACATCTTGTTGTTTGTGTGAAAGACACTACAAAATCTATTCTCCAACCTATATTAGGAAACAATGTTCACCCAGACACAACTATCATAACTGATGGTACAAAAGTAAACAAAGGTTTGGACGCTTTCTTCAAGACCTACGAGTGGGTTTACCCTAACAGGGTGTTTGTTGATCCTAGGAGACCAGAAGTATATACTAACAATATTCAAGCAATGTGGAGTTCGATGAGCAAAAACACAAAAATCATTCAATTTTGATCACATTTCGTTAGAAATCTGTGATTGGATATACCGGAGGATATTTTTTCGGGACTGAAATAATAGAAAATGTAAACACAAACGAAAGATGAAACTATTTGTTTGTGATGTGCGGTGGTTATATCCTGGTCGAAATAAAGATCCACCTAAATTCTCTGACGATATGATTAGGCTCTTTGATTTTTATCATCTTTCCCTCACCGAACTGACACAAAAACAAAAAAGACAACGAAAAAGATAGACAGAGAGTGCAAAATAAGATACGTCACAAAAGCGGATTTTCATTCCCAACGATACAGCAAAACGAAACCCTCTGATAATGAAAGCAAACGTGGAAACGCATCTTTTGCGTAAAACTAAGAAAATTACTGAACTTCTAGAAAGGAAATTCAGTGAGAGAAGTACTGATGTGATTAACGAACCAAGAAAGTTATGTTCGAAAACAAGAGAGATATAAACAAATACTGAATACTTTACGAAAAGGTCCTGCAGGTAAATTTAACCAATTTTTCAACTCCATAGATACGGTTTATCAATAAATATTTGCAGAAGAAAATAACTGGAACGGACTTGACCGAGACGAACAAACTGAATTGTTGGCCTCAGAACCAGTGATAACAACAGAAGGAAATTGATTTTACCGTGATATTTCTTTAATGTATGTTTGGTTCCGAAGACCATTGGTTATACTGTAGCTAACCTATTTTCATCTGTGCTTAAATGAATGCGTTTTTGCTAGAGAGCACATGATTTTGAACCCTGCCGTTAGCTGGTTCTCGGGGATACTACTGCAAAGAACCAGCGACTGAAAGTAGTAGCCACAACAACCTAACGGCAGGTTTCAAAATCACGTGCTCCTTAGTGCAGTCGAAAATAGGTAAGCTGTATAAATCTGTTATCATTCGGTCTATGCTTGTACATTGTGTCATTTGACTCACATTCCCCCATGATTCTGCAGCATATTCAGCACTTTTTTAAAAAAATGAAAATTACGTAATTTAAATTTGCGATTTAAAAAGAACACCGGTTTTCTGTCAGAGATCATCTGACAACTTCCACATTAGGCCCTATTTTTGTATTTCGAACGAATTTGAGTAGAGCCAGGGCAATTTCGGAAAGTCTGTGAGAGTGCGTTATGCACAGCTTGGTTGCGAATCTACTTCTATCACGTTACACTATAACACTGCGGGGAAGTGAGTAGCAGGCAGTATAAGCATTCGCCTTCGCCCACTCGAAACAACAAAATCAGGCTGGCAACAGAGGAAGGTGCTGTGAGGAACCGTGGATGACAATTTTAAACCATCACGCCAGGTGTTCGCCTTCACAGCATACGACATTGAATGACTACAGCGCACATACTTGCGCGTATCTTTCTCCTCCCTCTGTTTCTCTTTCTATGATAGGCTCGCTGACTTCTACTAGCAGACGGACCCAGAGACTTTATGAAAATGCGTTGCCTCTATCTTTTGTTACTACAAGAATGTAGCATTCCAGTGTTCTATGGCTGAATTTGCTAAACTCAGGGCTCGAAATGGACCGGAACCCTGTTCCGGTTCGTGAAAATCTGGAACCTTATCGTTCCGCCTCGTCCCTATGTTAATCATAGACAAAAATGGCATAATAGCATGTTAACGAAGATGAAGGGTTCAGTTTCGTGAAAATTTCCATTTCTAGCCCAGCCTACACTGCAGTATTAAAATGCTAACACATCGAATTTAGCTTACCTCTATGTGAAGACAGGTCCTTATTATTCCAACTAATTGTCTCCCCCTCCCGGTCGACTCGAAAATACCAATTTTGTTTCTATCTTTGTCAGCACACAAACGGCATAACTGGCTGAACCACATAGTACTCATCCTGAATCTAGATGTTTAATACCCTCATTAATATGTATACAGTACAATTACTTTCCTAAAATATCTACATTGATTCTATTCCATAAACCAGATCCTTATACAACGGCTAGAATCACTACATAATGCATACGGTAATAAAATACCGACATGTAACAAAGTAAACAAGTAAACCACGAACACGAACCATAACAACATCGGGGCTACGTTTTCTTTTGTTTGTTTGTTTTCTCTAATCTCGCCATGGCTTTCATTCTGTGAACAAAGGAACCAAAGTGAGGCACATTTGTAGTAAACGAGGGTAAACATTAATGGTTTTGGTCTACAAGGCATGCCGAAAGGGTATTTAGATGGGGAGCCCGGCTCCCGAAATTCTAAGTTTTATGCAGTGTAATGGTAAGTCTACATTAGATCTTGTTGATCAACATGTTTGTGCACGAGAGGATTATCTAAAGACCGTGACAATTTATAAACGTACCAGGTATAAGTGGAGTGAAAATTGAAGATTGTCACGGTCTTTAGATAATCCTCGCGCACACAAACATGTTGATCAACAAGACCTAATGTAGACTTACCATAATACTGCAGTTTAGCTACTTGTGACATAGAGCACTGAAAACACCTCCAAATACTCCTATTTTATGTTCCTAAAACCATAAAGCTACTAAAAACCGTGGGAATTAAAGAAAAACCATGCCCTAATCTGGAATTTAAGATGTGCTGATAAGGGGCACAAAATCCATGTTTAAGAAGCGGGGATACAGTTTCGAGTTTCGTTTTTGCCATCAGCCGACATCCAGATGGCCCTGTTACAAGGTCGAAATCTTACTTGCCTACGGTTTTCACGACTTGGTTCCTTGTCATCTTCCAGGAAGGGTCCACAAGAGCCATTTGTGGTTAGAAAGGACAGAAGAGATCTTGCAAGACATATAGCTTAGGGGCACTTCTCCCATCTCTTCCCTTCCCCCTGTCTCAAACAACTGAACGCCGAACTTAGGTCCAGTTTTGCTGCTTCTCGCTTTCCTCGCACTGGTTGAAAAAAAAAAAAAAAACAAATGCATTGACTTACGAACCAGTGGCTTAGGTAAGGGGGGATATGGTGGATATATCACCCCCCCTTAACTCCACCTATATGAACTTGGAAGAGAGTATTTTCGCAAGAAATGGAAACATGTTTGGAAGCATATAATTGTTAGTTTTAAAAAATAAAATTAATTGTAAGGATTATGACTACGTCCGTCTCCATATAATTGTTTGTTTATTTTAAATAGATAAAGGACCGTATTGTACATTCTGCGTTGTAGGTTCACAATTAGGTGAAAGTGGTAAATAACCTTCAGGACAACCAGTAAAATTAAGAATTCAAAAACTTGAAAGAGCATACCAAACGTTTAGACAACAGATTTCTGTGGCAATCATATCGATAGCGTTGAAAAAAAAAAAAAAGATTTCAAGAGAGTAATGAAAAAATTGTAATTCCTGTTACTAATAGTGTCAACGAATGTAGATCGGAGAAAATTTCAAATATAAAAGCATTTTGCTTCTATGGTTGAAGCAGTTATTTTGTAGCCTACGTAGAGAAGAAATAACTAACATACATTAGATATGAATGAAACATGGTTACATTACAAATGAATGAAAAATAAAAATTTCACAAACTGGGAAAAGATGAATTTGCGGTTAACTGTATTTTGTATGGAGCATGCTAGTAACTTTTCACTTCGACCTGACATTATTATGTGAGTGCAATTCTTATTAAAATCAACTCGAAATCGCGACCTTCATGACGCTGGTCTAATATTTCAGACTCACTGCCCGATTTGTACAATTTGCTGAGGGAGAGAATTTTTTCAGAAAACAGAGCCAGGGAATACTTTTGCAGAGAGGGGGAAATCCAACCATATACCCCGCTTCAAATCGAACACTGCTGTGACCACACGACTATAGTTTTGGGCTATAAGGAGAGAAGAGTCTAACCATTAAAATCAAACGATTGACATATACAATCAAGTTTCGATTAAGGAATCTGTTGACTGAATATGGAGTTGTTTTTTCTGCATTAGCGAATGAAACTAAATATTACTAATATGAGAAAGCTCTCCATTGTTGGTAGCTATCAGCTACGTCAATGAAGAGTACGTAAGATTTAAAAAAAATAAGTTTCTTCACGTGATTCGGTCCCCTAACATGGTATTGGAAGGAGGGTTGTGAAAAAAGAAGGTCGGGATTTAACGAAAACAATTTATCAAATCTCATAAATTTTGGTTTTCTTATTATGATAAGAAAATGATGGTAATAGCAGTTTGCTTGGAAATTTTAAAACTGTAAAAGACATGTGACAGTGCCCTGCTGCAATTTAAATGTATTATGCAACTTAATGTGGAAGTATTAAGACAATTCATATTCGACTGATATTGAACTATTTAGGAACAATTGCAACGCTTGTGTTTTTATATCCCCTTACGGAGACTGCATTTTTGTGACATCATGAAGAGTGTAAATATATCACTTAGAGCATAAAGAAATTACTAAGTATGAGAAAACTGATATAAAAGAATAATTCATGATTTTAAAGAATTAGCCTAATTTGTGTTCGAAGAAATTGTCCAAATTTCTTTATCGAACAATGTCACAAGCTCAGATTGAAGGCATGTATTTCTAATTTCTTCCCTATTTTTTATTCAATTGAATTAGAATTTCCCTACGATTAACCGTTATACAAAGGAACACCTTCACTTAGAAGCTGTGAATAATGCCAAAGGCGCTGTTATCAAGTTTAAAAGAACCAAAGAAAACTGTCAGAAGGAAGACAAAACAAGTTGCAGTAAATCAGATCATGGAAGAATCTATGAAAATATCTACAAAAATGCAGAAAATGAGATCCAGTTACAGTATAAGACAAACTCTATCAGGCATGTATTCAGATTTATACTTTAGGGTGTTTAGGAATTGGGGGGGGGGTTCAAACAGGATCTGATTTTGCAATTGATAATAAGTACATAATCACGCCTAAAATTATGCTAAGATTACAAAGATACCGGAATTTGGGAGAACCCTCTGAACTCTTTCCCTGGATACGTCACACAGCTGTATGATAAATTAGTATGGGTCTAGAATATCCAATAGCTACAAAAATCAACTAGGTTACAAAACTGACAGTATGGTAACAAAAGTGTTAGCTGAAGCTTCATTTTTTTTTAAATGAAGACACCGAACACGAGAATTC
>JAGDQP010034232.1:309-20229 GCA_022664845.1 Lepisma saccharinum | reverse complement strand
AAACATTACAATTCTTGTAGACACATTAAAAAAATGGTTTTAGTTTTGTGTGGAGAAAAGTGTACAAAATATGTACTGGAGGTGGTCATGTCTTTCCAAAGGGGGGGAAAAACCCCTACAGTTTAACTTTTTCACAATTTGATCCTATACAACTCTAGAACACAGAAGTTAGTTGGTAGAGCGCTCACCTCTGGTGCTAGGGGTCGTCGGATCGATCCTTGCTCATGCCATTTGGGCTTTGTAGTGGACAAACACCGTGTGCGTGGGTTTTCTCGGGGTACTCCCGTTTCCTCCCACTTTCTTCATTCCACCAATTCACCCCATCATCATCCACACGGCCTGAGCATAGTTGCCTAAAGGCTTTAAAATAAACTCAAAATTCAAATTCTAGAATACAGATTATGTACTACGTATTCGATAAAATCAACCTCACTCCCTTCTGCTCGAGTGATAGTACCTCAGACACAAACTCACTTTTATTAAATAGGTTGGCAATACTGAAAAGCACTGTGCTTAAGGACGGAACACAGACAGTATTTTTCTATGAAGTCCAGAGGCGTAACTACACGTTATGCCTTCTCCAACAAAGAGAATATCCAAGGTTGAAGGTCAATTCGACCAATTGAGAGGCTAGGGTGAAGGAGTTCCTTGAAAGGGTCGGGCCCCCAACATTGCGGAGTTTCGGGCCATAGTAGTAACGCCCCTGATTATGACGAATAAAATTTATGGGAAGTTTGGTACGGATATGTGGTATGGAATCAAATTGAATGTTATATTTTAAAAGTGGTTGGTAACACTGATAACTAACTACAACATCTGATCAACACAGTTCCGGTAGCACGGAGTTATTCCAGTCAATGACTTTCCAACGAAACATCAACCACGCCTTTACACCTTATTGTTTATGAGATATATTTTTGGACACGGGTTGGCAACACTGACGATTAGGGTACTTGCGGACGGGGATACCAATAACAATTTTTAATTGTGTCGAATATTTATGCCGTTTGGTGCGAATATGTTTAACTTAATGGAAGTAATTTCAAAAATTGAATAAGAAAACGGGTTGGCAACACTGACTCACTGCACCAATCAACGGAGTTCTGGCAACTCTGAGCAATTCTAGTCAAGACCTTGCTAACAAAACTGTAGCCATATTTCTACACAGAGTAGTTCCTGATATTTATTTTTTTAAATCCGAACAGATGAACGGTTGGACAGATCGAACGAGATTTAAGATTCCTTTCTGTTTACGCTAACAAGGGACCTAAAAACGTGACAGTTGTACTGTTGGTTCATGATTCAGTTCGTTAAAGAAGCTCCGAGATAGCACGACAGAAAGAATATTCAATCTCTGAAATCCAACCAACTTTCACCTCTTTTCTAGAATACCAGAACAACGTATTAAACGATTGTAACTTGTAGAAAATCTGAAATTTCGCCTGTTCATCTATGCTCATTTAAGGCCAATATAAAGCATCTGTCTCTACCTGTAGATGACAGCACTACCTCCGTATACCTGTAATGTATTTTTATCATTGTACAAAATGCCAATGCTGTTCCTACAAATTTCAAATCTAGAGAGTTCAAACTTTCAGGGAAGAAAGTTCATAACCATTTTAAAAGTTCTATCCGTGCCGATATTTAATTTTCTTTTTTTTGTTCATTGTTAAAAGTCGTTTGATTGTTGTAATGCACATCGAAAAATATAACAATAAAGCTCTTTAAAAACTAAACGCAAAAGAAATTTTTTGAAAAATGACACGAACAGATCTTTAAAAATGGCTACGACCATTCTTCCCTGAAAATTTGAACTCTCTGGATTTGAATTTCTTGGAACAGCATTGGCATTTCGTACAATGATAAGATTCATATTAGAGGCATATGAAGGCAGTGCTGCCATCTACAGGTAGAGATAGTTGCTTTATACCAACCTTAAGGTGCACAGAAGTTATCAAAAGTGACTCATTTTATGTAAGCAAGAAGTACAGGTCTTTTTTTTACAGTGTGACCACTATATACTTCTTCATTTGCAACGGAGACCATAGTTTTTTCATCTAGTTTCTGTGCGAGAATAGTTTATGATAAGATTATTAGTACCTATACTATTACTACTACTAATAATAATAATGCTCTGTTTGTGGTTGCAGTGCTCCGAAAGGCCTTCCAGATGTTCGACACAGCCAAAACAGGGTTCATCGACACCGTGAAAATCAGCACAATCCTCAACACACTTGGCCAGGCATACGATGATGGAGACCTTAACGCCCTCATCGAGGAGAATGACCCAGACGGTAAGAAAAGAAAACCAATCAAGCTCTATGTAACGACATTGAAGTGATTGGATAATATCGAAAGATAGACGCCAGAGCAAAACATTAAATCTCGATCATCCACTTCCTGTCTAATCCAATATGGACTAATTTTTAAGTTCTGACTCAGATATTTTATGGTTGTTTTCGCTGCGCGGCCCGTTTTTAGGTAGATTTCGAAGAAAAATATACCTATTGAGATCGGTACGATATCAAAGTGTATATATATATATTAACATGCTAGCGGCCATAATTTAGAAGATATTTGAACCAAATTTTTATATGTTGTTTCTAGACTTAATAGCTCGGTTAAGTTCGTTAATGAGCAAAATCGGTCGCCATCTTGGATTCAAAATGGCCGCCAAACCCATTGTTGTATAGAATACACAGCCTAAACGGCTGCAGCTAGAAATATCAAATTTGGTAACACTACACATTATCATTTGTATGTTACTAAAATATTACATGATGTATCCAAACACGCCATCTTGGATCCAAAATGGCGGATGTAAAAAAAACATTTTCCACACCGTTTGAGCTAGAGATACGAAATTTGGCATAAAGGTGCATTATGACGAATAGTTTAGGGAAATTTTACAACATTTGGGAAAAGTCGCCATCTTGGATCCAAAATGACTGCCCAAAATCCCATTTTGCACATCGTTTGAGCTGGATAAATGAAATTTTACTTGAAGTTGTACCATCACAAGTAGGTCACGACAATATAAGAAAACTTTCAAAAAGTCGTCAACTTGGATCCAAAATGGCCGCCCCCAAAACCCAATTTCCAAATCATTGAAGGTAGAGAAACTAAATTTTCTTTGAAGGTGTATGACCAAGAGTAGGTTACAATAAATAAGGCAAACCTTCCTTTTGGGGGCGCAGCCCCCCGTGGGAGGGCACAGATGGATACCATGGTGGTGTAGTGCTACAGTGAGATTTTGGTTAAGATAAAGGAGGCACATCCTCTCAAAAGCTCTGAAGTTGGGGGGCGAACCCCCTACGGGGGTCTGGGGCAGCGCTCCAAGCGAAACAAAGCCAGTATATATATATATATATATATTTATTTTGTGGGGTATGGCTGAACAGCTCTTGATGAATAATCTACAAAACAATAAATAGTTTCTCGATAGCTCTCATATAAGGCGATATTTGAATTTTTGAAAATAAAAAAAGAACTTCGGGATCTACCTCAGTCTGTAGGCCTACCGAAAGGGATTTTTTTAAATGTACCGTACGTTTTAATTCTTGAGCTATGCACGTATCAGCCTGTGTATGCTGTAAATAATATTAAAGGTTTTCTTTCTGCAAAGATTAGGATATTAATTAAATAAAAATAGGTCTCATAGCGTTAACAAGCGTAAAAAAATGAGTTTTAACTTAAAATTTTGTTTAAAGTAGACGATTGAGATTTACAACCTTCTCTGCACACTCGCTTCAAATATTAATAAAATATCTAAGGGCATCGATCAGTCCAATACTCCTTTTAGATTGAGGCTAATGTTCCAGACAAGTAGTACAATGTTCTAGACTATTCACAATTAGTCGGTGCGTGGGCCTGATCGCGGATAGATAACCGAATAAAACAAGAAACGAAGGTCCGTATGTTAGTCATAGTATCACAAAGAACTAGTGGTGCCATCTGGGCCGCCTTGTCTGAAATACGATCAAAAATAATAAATATGTGAATCTTGCTGTACTGTGCATAGTATACAAGAATTGTCGTCAGATGGCAGCACAAGACTAAGATCACGTGATACCGCCGAGAAATGCCATTGGCGGGAAATGATTAATTTTCATTGGCTAAGATGTCAATTAAGTTTTCGATCATAATAGTCGTTATGTTTCATAAAAATGTTTAATAAATTCAATATTGTTTGCGTTCTTTATTTAAGTTTATAGTCTTTTTTATTCTTTAGAAATAGATTGCTCTTTATCTCGTCTTTGATTTCTAAACTGATATTTTCCCTTGATTTTATATCTATTTTCGTTTGTATGGGTCATGGATCTAAATACGGGAGACGGATCTACTGCTAGCGACCCGAAATTGAAACCTGCACAAGCTATGATTACCTGGCAGGTGTAATTGATTAAAAAAGAATTGAGTATCACGTTTCGTACAATACCATATTTAAAATATTCCAGTCTTCCTCCTGTCTTTCTTAGCTAGATCTTCATCCATTCTTTGGTTCCACACACCCAGATAGGCCAACCAATAAGACGCAAGTAAATCCCAATTCACCAGGCAAGATTAATCAAGGACCTGTGTCAAGATGACCCAGCTTAATTGTATTGGGCCAGTAAATCCGCCTACCGTATTCACTTCCACGTATACGGGTTAAAAGAGTTCTTCCAAGCTACTTACAAGTTCTTCTTCGTTCTGTTACATAGATAAAGAATGACGAATGGTTGGTTAGAAATAAGGATGTTTTAATAGAGGATTTGCTTGTTGCTATCTCATGCGCAGAGAAAGGATGAAGCCGAAAAACAACTGAGCATCGACCAAGGTGACGTACCTGATTGATTAGCGAGCAACTAGAGAACTTGTTGCCATCCTTGTTAGCCGAAAACAGTGGTTTTGATTGGAGTAAGTGGGCTAATTGGGCGGGACTAAGCTGTGGCGTTTGGCTTTATGTTATTGGCAAAATCGCATATCCTCTATTAGAACACCCTTGTTCACTTGCAACTTCGATACTGGCGACGCTTGTGTGTAGGGCTGTTATCTACACTATTTCATATGCTGATGCTGCAACACTGCAGAATTTCTTAATATAATGAGCACCCAAGAATTACAAACAAGTACCTTCTTCTTCATTTAGCAAAATAATCAGCTTTCAATGAGGAAGTGGAAATGTTAGTTACTATCACAGAATAATAATAAGTAAATGAATTCTTCTCACGTATATCTCGATAGTAGCAATAGTTGCGGCCAGTCCTGATACCTTCAGTTTCTAACCAAGAGTGCTCTAATAGAGAATATGCGATTGATTTTTCTAAAAACATGAAGCCAACGTCACATCATAGTCTCGCCCATTTACTCCAATAAAAAACATTTCGGCTAACAAAGATGGCAACAAGCTCTCTAGTTGTTTGTTAACGGATCAGGTACGTTGCCTTGGTCGGTGCTCAGTTGTTGGTTTTTGGCTTCATTCTTTCTCTGCGCATGAGATAGCTACAACCAAATCCCCTATTAGAACATCCTTGTTTCTAACCAACCAACCGTCATTCTTTATCTACGTGACTGAATGAAGAAGAAAAAGAAAAAGAACTCTTTTACCGTGCAGACGAAAATTGATATAAAATCAAGAGAAAAGAAAACATAAGTTTAGAAGGCAAAGATGAGATAAGAGCATTCTATTTCTAAAGAATAAAAAAAGACTGTAAACCAATTTAGAATGTAAATAATATTAAATTTATTAAACAGTTTTTATGAAACATAACGACTAATATGGTCGAAAACTTCATTGGCATCTTAGCTAATAAAAATGAATAATTTACCATCAATGGAATTTCTCGGTGGTTTCACGTGATCTTAGATTTGTGCTGCCATCTGACGAGTATGACGGAGGACAGAAATTTTTGTATACTATGCACAGTACATGGATTTAGATACGGGAGACGGATAAACTGGCCCAATACAATTAAGCTGGGTCAACTTGACGCCAGTTTTCTATTAATCTTGCCTGGTGAACTGGGATTTACTTGCGTCTTATTGGTTGGCCTATGCCTGGATGTGTGGAAGCAAAGAATGGATGAAGATCTAGCTAAGGAAGAGAGGAGGAAGATTGGAATATTTTAAATCAGATATTGTACGGAACGTGATGTTCAGTTGTTTTTTTTAATCAGTTTCACCTTCCAGCTTGTGCTGGCTTCAAATTTCGGGTCACTAGAAGTAGATCCGTCTCTCGTACCGAGATCCATGATTCTACACAAAGCGGCTCAATGCGTGAGATGGCGGTATGAGTTTTTTTGCTACTGTGGGTAATACACGAACTTTCATTTTTAGTTATACGGCTGATTTTCATGAAAGCTTGCGTTGCTTGCGATTTGGCTGAATAGCCAATTCAAATACGTGTTACACGTAGAACACGTAATAGGGTGTCTTAAAACACGTGTTTTAATTGGCTACTCACCCAAATCGCAAGCAACGCATGCTTTCATGAAAATCATCCCTTGTTCTTTGGTCAATGCACAGTCACGTTCACACATTGACCTCTATTTATTAACGATATTAGACTGACCGGTGCCATCAAATGTTTAATGAATGTATGACGTCAGGGAGTGGAGAAGACATTTAACTTCGATCGCCTACTTCCAGACTAACCCAATATGGACTAATGTTTCAATTCTGACTGATTTAGTTATGCTTGTTATCTCTGTGTGGTCCATTTTTTAATTTGTGTATTAAGAAGGACCGGCTATCAGTTTGAATCCTGTTGCTGGCCGTATTCACTGCGATTTTCAGTTTTCTCTCAGTGTGGCTATCCGAATACTGCTGGTATGGTCCCTAGACACAACTTCTGGCTGCTAATTATTCCTTCTCTGTCTCGCCAGAAAAGTTTTCTCGGAGATATGTGAGAAAGAAGATAAAGTTATGAAAAAAAAAATTGAATTTAAAATAGGCCGCAAGGAGTTAGGTTTGAACGCATGGAAATTAGCTATATCTGCAGTTGACTTCCTTTGAGTGTTGGTGAAAGAAGCACAACAATCTGATGCCAACGAGCACTTTTAGTTTTGTTAGAAAAAATGAAAGTAACATACGTTTTGAACATCCTCCAAGTTCTCATCTATGAATATGGGTAAAGCTGTTTTCTGCGAAGAAGAAAAATTGGTTCGCTGACGAACGAGGTGGCTGTGTGAGTAGGATGTACTACACGAAAATGACAAGCAGTAGAAAAGCCATGACTGAATAATTCCTTATTCTAAGAAAACGTGGGTTCAATATTATGTAAATTAGTATGTGATTATGTGCAGTACTACTAAAAAAAATTATTTGCTAATTCGCCGCCAAAATCACAGAAAGGCGTAAATGAAAAAAAAAATATGCGATTTTGAGATTATATCGGCAGTGAATTCTTGAAACCGGTTCTTTGGTCACAAGCTGCATCAGTGATTTTAGAGTATTTCTTCACTTCCTTAGGAAGTTTATGGTTTGAAAAGCCATTAAGACCATCGCCCTCCATTAATACGATACTGGACTGACTGCAGACATTGAAAATTTCTTGAATATGTGAAGTTAGGGAGCGGAGAGGAAACTTAATCTCGTTTGTCCACTTCCAGTCTAAACCAATATGGACCAAATTTTCGATTCCAACTCAGTTTTCTACGCTTGATATCGCTGTGTAGCCCGTTTTTTATTTATGTCTTAATTCTTGCAAAAAATGTAAAAAATATTTGCAGTATTTTCTATTGTATGCAGAGTGCGGTATACTCTTACATGAATAACTCAGGAATTAAGACTTGAATCAAAAAATGGGCCACACAGCGATATCAAGCGTATAAAACTGAGTTAGAACTGAAAGTTTGGTTCACATTGGATTAGACTGGAAGTGGACAAACGAGTTTAAATATTTGCTCTGGCGTCTATCTTTCAACACTAAGTAGTTACTCCAGTATAGTTTATGTAGAGCTCGATGATTAAGACAATGAAAAGAACTGACTTTCCTTTTGCTCTCCAGAAAAGTTTATAAAATTCATCATTGACCTCTATCTAACTACGATACTGGCCTGATCGGAATCACTACAAATTTAATCAATGTATGATGTCAAGGAGCGGAACGAATATTTAATTTTTATCGTCCACTTCAGGTCTAAAAGTAAAAGGACCAGATTTTCAGCTCTGAGTTTTTTTACGATTGTTATCGCTGGGTCGCACATTTTTATCTATATCTTAACCCTAGCAAACAGCGTAAATATTAACACTATTATGTGCACAGTTCGGATTACTATAGTACTGTATCAATACAGAAAGCCCTAAAGGCAGGGCTATTCTCGAGCAGGCGCATTACTCCTTAAACAGTAAATATTACTCTTTAACCGTAAATAAAACTGACAAGAGGGCTGATTTCCAATTGCCAATTTGAAGTAGACTTGATAACTCGTCGAGAAGTTAATACGTAGAACGCGGGATCAAATCCTGGTGTGGTTTTGTTTGTATTTTTAAAAAGATGAATAATAAATTTTCTCTTTTTTATGTGTATTCATGCACTAAGAAATTTAATAAAATTAGTGACAAATGTATGTGGAGTTGAAGTCAGGTACGATGTTGCTTTTTATTGAACACTCGATTAAATTGTGCTTTTTCAAGCTTTCGGAAACACGACTTTCTACGTTGAGATGCTAGTACAATTCGGTACGTGGATAACTCAAGAATTAACACATGAATAAAAAAATGGACCGCGCAGCGATAAAAACCGTAAAAATCTGAGTTAGTACTGAAAAAGTTGATACAGTAGTTGATCACTCCAATATCGTTACGTAGAGCTGAATAAAACTCACGCCCCTATGTGTTTCATAAAACTCATGTAACTTCACAGTAAATTTCGAAAGTGATGGATTTTATTTACTCTGGATACAGACTGGTATCTTTATCATGATACTTTTTGTAATGTTCGTCCATTTACGGTTGAAATTTCCTTTTGATTGTTAAACTTGAAATGTGCAAGTATATGACGATTGTTTTGGAACCCTATATCGACGTACATTTTAGAAGTTCTAAGGGAAGAAATCTGGAGAAGTCAGATCCATGTAATAAGTTTCATTAATAAACACATCGGCGTTCTTGGAAAACGATATAGCTGACACAGCACAAGAAAATAGACTCTTGGCAGAGACAGATTAAGAATACGATTTTATAAATTACTGAAAGTTATTGACTTTAAGTGCAGTTTTGCCAAATCAACGATGTTGTGGTATAACATTTTCGTGCGCTTAATTTCTACCCTCTTGATTCTAGGTCTGACACCCAAACATCCAGATGTCAAAAATTAACATCATAACAAATATTTGTATATCCATAGAGTATCTAGCAAAATTTCTGTGTATTTTTGTTTATGATCTGCCGTCCAGTACGAAGGGTGTAAATGATAATTAATAAGCAAGGTCTGTTGTACGGATAGTACCAGAAGCATAACCGTCAAAATTCTTTCTGGCGTTCTCGTGGAGCATGTGGGAGAGCGTTAGCTTTCCATGCGAAAGATACGCGGTTCGAGTCGTAGTTCTGACATGTCTGCTTTTGACAGGTAAAATGATTCATCTAACCTAACCACACAAAAATTAGAATATAAATATTAGGACTCGAACCGCTGACTTTTCGTATGGTATGCTAACGTTCTCCCGGTTACTTCACAAGGACGCTGCTGAAAAGAGTGTTCACAGATACTCTTCGCACAAGAGGCCTCGCTCATTGATTAGCATTTACGCCCTTCGTAATGGATGCCTGGTCCTAGAAAAAAATATATATGGGTTTTGTTAGATACGCTATCGATATTCAAAGTTAGGTTACGATCTAAGTTCTTGATATCTTGATATTTGGGTGTGAGAGCGCTTTCCGAAATACGTTGCATTTCAATACATATAATTAGTAAGCTGGTCACAGTAAAATTCGTATTTCTTGTCCATCTTTTTAACAACTATTGACTTTGGCTTGTCTCGGTCGGAAAGCTATGTTTCTAAAATCTACAAATACATGTGCCTCAATCGGGAAGCAAATGCAGAAGGGTCATTCCATTTCAACTCAACAACGTTTTCTACCTCACTCTCTCAGATTTATATGAATTTTGGTTTATTTCTAGTAACCTTTGTTAAAAATTATTTTTTCAGAATTTTTGACTCACAACTTTTCGTTCTATAGAAGTTCAAAAATTTCCAAAAAGTCCCATTTTCCGTTACAAAAGCTGTTATTACTCTGGAATGGTTCGCACCAGAGAGCTGGAGGGGGCTCATTTTAAAGCTCTTGTAATAACATTTCATCTGACATAATACAGAACAGAGTGGCTCAAAACTGGTATCGCAAAAATACAAAAAAAAACTATTTTCTCAAAATCGGACACCTTGATTTTTTTTTTCAAAATATTCCTGAATGTTGGTTATACCTCTCTGCACCTACTATGAAAATTGTAACTTGATACAATAGTGGAATCGTGAGATATAAAATATTTTCGTGATATTTTTTGGGGGAAAAAAGGCATTAGCGGCCCACATTAAGATAAAAAAACCTTTGGTAAACTTTGTTTTTCGGGATCATAAAACTTGCTAGTCAAATATTGTGAGATACAGAATGCGCGTAAGAAAACTTGAGTTGCAAATAGTGTGTGAAACAGATTTTTCCCACCCTACAAGAAAACCGGCAAGCGGTGTACTAGAGATTTTTCTCCATTCCCCATACAAATAATGCCCTGCCTAAATCTGATGTCCAAGCCTCCCAGTTATTCAAGTAAATAAAAATCTTTAGGAATTACGTCTGAATAAGTACAGTGTTTAACATTTCTCCTGAGTTTCTACAAGAGGTCTCTTTTAGTTGTTATGTGTAAACCATGAGATGTTTATTAATTTTAAAAGTTCATAAGAGTTGTTTTATATTGCAGGCAGTGGGAAGGTGAATTTCGACGGTTTCTGTGCCATCGCTTCTCACTTTCTAGAGGAGGAAGATGCCGAGGCAATGCAGGAGGAGTTGAAGGAAGCCTTCAGATTGTACGACAGGGAAGGTGAGTTCTTTCAACGGTTATGGAACAAACAAAGTTAACTCGTGAGTGACGTAATTCAAAATTTCGAATGATGTTAGAATTTGAGGATATATCAGAATTGAAAAACAAAAGTATCTGAATCCGAACATCACAACTTTATTCCGCCACCTTGGTGGACACAACCAGAATTTAGGGGAGTGGTAAATGTCAACTTAATTCATAAGACTGCTTAAATTAATTTTAACGAAAAGAAAAGTTAATAAAAAGTTGTCATAAGAATGTAAGCTTATGACAACCTTGATTTGCAGTTGATTTTCGCTTGGGAAGTTAAGTGTGATGAAGCAAGCTTGATTCAGCTTTGAAATTAACTGTAATAAGTTCACTTGAGTTTCATTCAAGTTGTGTTGATATATGCCGCCACTATACAGACGACGGTATCATAGTAAAGAGTCTCGCCGACAAATCACATTCCATAAGTTACGTCAGCTGTTCTATCCTCAGGTACAGGCAGTGCTGCTTTAACCATAAAAAATGCTGACAAGCCATTACTTGAAAGTTACGAGCCTGGTATAATGGCTAACGTATTGGAATGATGATCCGGAGCTCCCGAGATCGAAACCAGGCGTGGTTATATTTACATTAAAAAAAGGAAAATAACTTTTCTTTTATACGCATTTGGAAATTTAAAAATTAGTGACCATTGAATGGTTAGGTTAGATGTTTGTTCTTTTATTTATTGAACACGTATGCGTTAGAACCTGATTTAACTTCCGGAATGTGTTTTGTCAGCGAGACTCGGTGATGTAAACATGCTGTATAAGTAAAATTTTGTCTCGGTTGATGTGTGATTAAAAAATCTGCTTACTAGGTTTCTTTGCTTTCACGCTTGTTGTGACTTAATATGACAAGCTTACATCAAGCTTTAGAAGTGCCTGCTAGTAAGTTTGATGCAAGCTTGCACACTTATAATGGCAAGCTTGAAATAAGCTTGCTGTGCTATCGGGGTAGTTTAAAAACAAACACAACTTATCAGAAATGACTCCGAAATCTCAGGGAGTTAAATAAAAACAACCTAAGAAAGTAAGTGAAGCAACGTTACCAATATATTACGAGAACAATATTATACGAGAATAACAATAGTAATAGTCAGTCTTCAGATGCGAACGAAAACTAGTTAAGAGCACAACGGAAACGAGTAGAAGCTAGCTAGTCAAGGAAAGCCGAAACAAGTAAGAGCAATTCAATACACCATGGATAAGAATTCCCGGGTTTCGGCACCAATTACAAGACTTATGATTTTGGTCGGTCTAAGACATATCAGGGAAAGACCGAAATTAAGTGGTACCGGTAAAGCTGAGGAAAACCTAATCAAATAGACTTTGTGCTTAGTTATTTTAAAACACAGGAATTCTACAAGTAATTTCTCAGCTTGATATCTTTTGAATATTTTCGTACTTGTTGCCTTATCTTTATTTCACAAATGCTTTTATTTTAAATGCAATGATTATGAGCAGACTTTGGGCGGTTCCAATGACATAAATCGATCTTCAACATAATAATTCGCTATAGTAAAAGAATGCTCAGCTTGGAATTTAAATTCAATTTTTAAGGGCTTTAGGCAATTTTAACTCAGGGTGAATGGATTATGATGGGGTGATTGGTGGAATGAAGAAAGTGGGAGGAGACGGAAGAAGCCCGAGAAAATCCACAAACACGGTGTTTGTCCACCACAAAACCCACATAGCAAAAGCAGGGACATAACTGACGACCCTTAAATCCAGAGGTGAGTGTTCTACCATTAAGTCATTGTGGCCCGCTCAAGAAGACATTCATTGGTGTAAGAGGTTTAGGATGGTAAGTAATCACTAACAAGTCCCTTTCACCATCAATAAAACCAGACAAGGCTCTCAAATAGCGTGTGATGTAAATACGCGTTGCAGCTGTTCGGTGGAGTAGTTCGTAAAGTGTCGGATACCAGACTGTGAGGCTCAGGTTCGATTCTGTGATAGATGAAGGTACTATCCGAAACAATTATATTATTTTAATTTTATTTATATTTCTTGCCTTGCACGTAAATAAAATTAAAATTATATGATTGTTTCCGACAGGTCTTAGAGGCACTTTTTACATATATATTAAAATAATTTAACAGTCTTGATTACCTTAAAAGCAGGTAGGGTTATTTTGTTATCAACCTTCTTTTGGTATTAGATTTATATAAATTTCATGTATTAGCATTTGTTCATTTGGATCGTTTATTATCGATTGTAATTTCTTTTAAAGGAAACGGGTACATCACCACTGCTACTCTGCGAGAGATCTTGGCAGCTCTTGACGATAAGTTGACATCAGATGATCTGGACGGAATTATTGCTGAAATTGACACTGACGGTTCTGGAACAGTAGACTTCGATGGTATGTAATTATTGATAGGCCGATATTTATTACTTGGTTTCGTCAGTAAGTTTATAGATATGACAAATAAGATAATTCGATAGAAAAACTTAGCAGAGGAGTTCCTGACACCAAGACAATAAATTTGGTTATGTTTTTCATTTGTGGAATTCCGCTTCATTGCCAGGGGCGTAATGTTGACATCACTGCATTCTCCTGTTGTAACTTAGTGAAACGATGGAGAGCCTGAATCAGGATGGCGGCAGTGGTACTCGAACATGCGTACTCCCCAACGCCAATCCGAAGTCTATAACATATTCCTTAAGTGCATACCATTCATTGAACTACTATTAACTTTTTAAACGAGCTGATGAACATCTAAAGTTCTGAACCACTCCTTTAAGGGACATGTATATCATCTGATTACCTAGATTACTATATTAATTCGTGTATCTAATTAAATTGGCAATCACAGGAATTAAATTAAAATATTAAACCACTCTAGAGAGTATAACATATTTACATTTAAGTCCACCCCCGCACTTAATCCTGCGCGCGACCTCATTCATTCGATTCTGACACCCATACTCCGTATCAGGCGTATCAGGACATCTCCTGGAACCATAACATATATAACACAGAAAGTCAAGTTTTTGGAGAAACTGGATAGGGATGTTCTGCATGTGTGAAAGTAGTGTTTGAATGAAGGGCCTAGATGCAAAGGAATGTAAGTTCATTGTTTACAAAAAAAAGCTCTAGTTCGTCTTTCATATTTGATGTGAAATGTCGAACCCAGAAGGCAAGGGATACAAGTTCCTTTGTTGAAGACAAAAGTTCGAGATAATTTACCGAAATGTGTGACACTAAACTTATATTGTACAAAACAAGCTTACAGTTCAATGTATCCGTGTTCAAAATATGACAAATATGTGTCACCGCGGGTTGTACATAAAATATTACCTCGAACTTCTTATTTTATTCATCAGGGTCACCTATATATCTTGGCTTCTCGACTCCTGAAATATCTATGACCCAAAGTACTCATACTTTGTACAATGGTACATTGAACCTTAATGCGTTTTGTACATACGAAAAGTTTTCGTGTCACATATAAAATATGAATTAGAGCCTTTTAAAAGTAAATGGCAAATATGTCCCTTTGAATCTACATCCCTCATATGACCTGAACAAACAGAAAGAATAAATTGGTGTTGTGTTATGAAAGTGATGAACAGAAGTTATAAATAGAACGTATGTTAATCATGGTTCTACAGAGGTACACTGAAAATTGAAGAGAATGTGCAATATTATATATTGTGATGGAGAATATTGTATAAAACCACCTTTATGCTAGGTATAAGATACATCTCATTATATATCTTCAAATTTACCAAAAGCGTTAGTTCCAAACTTCTACGTCCAACCACGTTTACTGAGAGATATCTAATATGTATTAATTGCGGTGTCTAGGAGCCATACAAGTAACATTGACGACCAAAAAGGTTCCATGTCATCTTTTATATATAACCCGAAATATATATCACAAAACGATAATATTTTGTACAAATAAACCCTGAAACTTAATATGTTCATGTTCAAAATATGACAATTTTGTGTTACATATTTTGGATTATATATAAAGGATTACATAGAACTTTATTTATTCGTCAACGTTACTTGTATCACTTGATTTCTAAGTGCCACAATTGTATATTAAGACGTATTAATTATATTGAGGACGTCATATATATAAGATTACTTCTTATATTTTTTCAGAATTCATGGAAATGATGACAGGAGAATAAAATTCTTACCATCTTCAAACGATAAAGCAGCTGCTAAGAAGTCAACTACGCTACAATTTCAACAGTTCAAACGATCCTTGTTCCATCTAGCGGCTGGTTTTGCAAATTGATTTAATTTATTCACAGACTCACGACATCAAAAAGAAAACGAATAAATATTTTGTCCTTGTAATTCAATAAAAAGCACATAAGTTGCTAATGTGCTTCAAATGTTTCTGATATTCTTGATTCCGTGTAGTGTTTAACATATTTCGAATCATTTTCTTTTTTTAAAGAACGGGACGCTACTCTAACCGTTGCAATACTCTGAAGAAAATAACATAGTTATTAAACTTTAGTTGCAGTGAATGGCAAGAAGACAATTTGAAGACATTGAAATTGTAGTTACATGAAACATTTTACAATTGGCCGGAGAGCTTTAACTGCTGTTTAGGTATTGTGTAATCTGCATTTAGTTCCTGTATAATTCTCGCACGTAGAGTGACATTCCATTTTGAATCATGCGTCAGATACAGTTGTATGGCACAAACTACAAAATAACAACACCAAACAAAACTCTTAGTGTTACTCATGGCCTAGTGCTTATGTGCGTATCTGTTTCAGATATTTCTGTATACCAGTCATAAAACATTTAAGCCAAATATCTCATTTCTTTAAAAGAAATAAACGAAGCATTATTATGTAGATTTCCTCCAGATACATAATAAACATATTTTCAGTTAACGCTGTTTTCACTTACGATGTAATTATTTAAAGATCCATCTTTTAATAAAACAAAAGAAAATGAGTTGTATGAACACTTTTCGACTGTGTGGGTACCTCAGTTGAGTTGTTTTCATTACGAGGTTTGTATTGGTAGCAACACACTTCTATAACTTCGGTGAGTTACGTGTGCTGCAAGGCTTGTTTCTGTGTGTAAGCACACTTTTATTACTTCGCTGATCTATTTGTGTTGCAAGGTTTGTGTGCGTGTTCGCACACTTTTATTACTTTGCTGAGTTATGTCTATTAAAGAGTTTGAATGGGTGTACGCACCCTTCTTTCTAACCTTAATGAGCTACAGATAGTTGAAGGTTTTGTATGGATGTGACCATTCTTCCATAACTTTGATGAGGTACGTGTATTAGAAGGTTTGTATGGATGTTCACTCACTTTACTAACTTTTCTGAGTTACATTTACTGTCATACAAACTTTGTGTTCTGTATATATATCGAACGTTTGATATCGAATATCGGCACATATTGATATAATTTGATATTCACGTTGATATGCGTGATATACATGTTGGCCTATTAATTCTTTTCTGGAATTATCAACAAAGAATTTATAAATGTCTGCTTCCCACACTTTCGTCCGAGAGCAATGTCGAACACTGATAACTTTCTATAAATACGGCAATCTGCATCTTTGTAAGTTCCCTGATTTCTCTATGGTGTAACAATAAAAGATTAACCTTTATTTGTTTAACCTTGCTAATACCTGTTTTGCAAATCATTTACATACTCCTGGAGCAAACTATAATGATAATAAAAACATTCACTAGATAAAGAAAAAAGACACTGGCGTAACAGGCCTATAGGCCGTGAGCATGCCCCAACGCCATCTGTCCGTGTTTGGTGGAACTACGTCCACCTGAGTAACGGCTGTGTGGTCAACACTGCGCGTACCTAACCACGAGCAGGGGTAGCAGGGGCTTACCAGACCGAACATTCACTAGATATTTTATTATAACTCAAAACATATTGTTTTTTACCAAATGTTTTTTAGCCTAAAACCACCAGTTAAATAATTTTTCATCTTTGTTTTATGGCATACAACAGGTTGCCAGGTAACTTATATTAAAATTTTATAATTCTCTGGACAGAGTAAAGTATTATTGAGTAGCCATACATATGTAGGTATATAGTGCTCTAGGGCTAGGAGAGAAAACGAAGTAATCACACAGAAATGATGAGTAATACATGGATTCATAATTGTAACCATTTAAGTAAGGAGCTGAGGATTGCTGAATGATAATGGCATCAATTCTACTGGCACTATAAGAAATGTTTGTTCCATTTATTCTCGGACGAAAGTTATAATTGTATCATTTTGGTTATTATTTGGCCTATTTAAACATAAACTGTATATCACGAAAAGTAGAACACTCACATCAGAGACGTGTCCTTTAAACACATTATCTTTTGTTACTTGCACAAAGCATTATCTGAACAAGCTTTCTATCCCTTCATTGCGTCCAGGAACTTGTTAACATTGTTCGTTGATATCTAACTCTACGAGATGTTTCCTGTATCAAAACTATTTGCTTCTTTTTAAATTTCACGTTATCTTCATTTCTTACTTCTTTTTGTAATCCTTTCTTTCCACAGATTTTACTTACATTTTTTTTAAAAACAATTTTTACTTCTGTTTTGTTCTATTGCTTCATTATTTAGGACAGAAGCAAAACTTATCTCCATGTTGTCTGATTTTAGTTTTTTGATTGTCTGTGTTGTCAACTTAAGTGGAACTATTATTATCTTCACTTTCACTTAACAAATTAATTGTGGAATTGTCACTATCTTTCTTATTTGTAGAATTATCTTTCGTATTTTATTGTAAAGCTCCACTAACCTAACGCATTTCCTCCATTGCTTGGGTACAATTTTTCTGTGCCTATGGTTCTGTCAAGAAAGAAAAATTTGTACCCATAGCTACTTCTGCATATAATGACATGGCACTGGAATTTTGATTCTCCGTGTATATGGTCGTTCGTGTAATAGACTTACCCGTTGACGTGGGAGAACCAATTGAGGAAATTCTGAAGGTGATAGTTCGATAGGAGGAGTTGCAATCTCATTTTGCCGGATATGTTTCACTGCATCATTTGTGCGTGCTTTCTTTGCCGTTTTAATGGGCATTTTGCAGCAAGATGCGTCGACGAAACATTGTTTTAAATGCACAGAATAACTTGCCGGAACACGAAATTAAAAAAAGTATTAATAAGTGGCGGAATGGACTATTTTAAACGCTTCATAAGAACAATACGTTTTACTGAATAAATCTGGTACGGATGGGACATAAGCTTCTATAACATTTAATAACTGTCGATCACTAACTTTAAATTGTATTACGAGTAGTAAGACCGAAATCGTATCTTCATGTACAAAAGAAACCGGAATTATATAAATTTACCCATCTTCATAATATTTACCTGAACTCTATAGCCATTTACCAGTTTCTCAGCTAATAATTTCGAAATTATCTAAATCATTTCTTATATCGATATTTCTATTGAAACTAGTGTATCGATATTTAAAGAAACATACTTGTGTAAATCAAATTTGTACTTCTAACAAGTCTGGACATCTTGAGAAAGAACGAAAATCCACTCGTATTGTATTATGACGCGTCACTTTCATATTTGCCAACTTAACAATTTTCCTGTAGAAAATTTTATCTCGAATTATTATAGTAACTATTTTCGTTGAAACTGTTTTCAAGTATTGAATCCAGTATACACTATATAAATTGTGTCTGTTTGACTTCTCACAATATGGAAAAACAACTTTCACCAATCAACACACACACTAGCAACATATCAAGCGATAAGCTGCACTTTCGCGTGGTACTTCCAATAAGGACCAACAGCGAACTTATACATCCACTGCCTGTGCTTGCTCTAATGTTCCTCTATTACGTGGGCACTCATTTACGTACTATCAGCGCCATCTATGCAGTCAGTATTTCGGCTAACCCGCGTGATATGTCAAAACGGGCAGAAGTTTTGCACTCACCTAATAATTTGTAATTATTTTATGTTAACACAATTAATTATATCTTGGACGTCGTATATAAAAGATTACCTCTTTTATTTTTTTCAGAGTTCATGGAAATGATGACAGGATAATAAAATTCTTGCGATCTTCCAACTTTAATTCAGCTGCTGAAAAGTCAACTATGCTACTATTTCAACAGTTCAAACGATCGTTGTACCATCTAGCGGCTGGTTTTGAAAATTTATTTATTTACAGACACCTTAAAGTGAATAAACATTTTTCCTTGTAATCAAAAAAGCACTTAAGTTGCTGATGTGCTTCAAATGTTTCTGATATTTTGATTCTGTATAGTACTTAATGTTTCGATTTATTTTATTTTCTAAAAAAAAAAAAAAAAGTAGGCTGTTCCAACAATTTCATACTATAAAATAGCATTTTAGTTGTTGTGAAATTTTTAGTTATATTCAGAATTTTGCAATTATTAACTGCTGCTTAAGTATTGTGTTACTTGCATTTAGTTACTAAATATTTTTTCGTACGTAGAGTGACATTCCATTTTGAATCTGCGTCAGATACAGTTGTACGGCACAAAATAAAAACACCAAACGAAACTCTCAGTGCTAATTATGGCCTTGTACTTATGTGCATATGATCTGTTTAAGATATTTCTGTATACCAGTCATAAAAACATTTAAACTGAATTTCTCATTTTATTACAAGAAAAATAAATCATTATTATGTAGAGTTACTGAAAAACATAATAAACATATTTTCAGTCTACACTGTTTTCATTTATGGTGCAACAGACTACATTCTACTTTTTAATGAAGCAAAAGATTGGACTTAAATAATCACATTTTGAGTCTGTGAATATCCGCACACTCGAGTTACGTGTGTTTGAAGGTTTGTGTGTGTCCGCACTCTTTTCTAACTATGCCGATTTACGTGTATTATAAGGTTTGTGTG
>JAGDQP010034231.1:4183-20231 GCA_022664845.1 Lepisma saccharinum | reverse complement strand
TATTCCAGATTAAGGTAAGCATGGTATTTTGGAATAGTTTCGTGTTTAATTCTTTCCAGTTTTCGTTTCTTATTCGTTAGGTTAGTTAAGATTAGCTTATTTTCGAATAACCAGATGTTCCTCACTGAACAAATAAAACAATACAAATACTGAGAATTATAGAAACAATTGTCGAAAATATTTTCGCGTCTCTAGACCTATGCTTTACCAGTCGAATTTAAGGTGAGGTAATCATCTCAAAGACGTCACCTCAACCTCAATAACCTCACCCACATAGCAGAGTACATCCCTGGGACGTCCCATTTAGATCCCATTACCGTCAGAATGGTCCTGCTCCCATAGCGATGTCCTAAGGACGTCCGTGGGATAACTCTGTGGGCAATACAAACAGTTCATCCCGTATGGAGGTCCCCTGGATGTCCCCCGGAAAGCCGTGCGGGATTACCTACCTGGAATTTCTATAAATTAAATCGACCTTACTATTATTATTATTTAATTAATTATAACTATACGAAGGATATGCCTTCGTATAGTTATACGAAGGATTATTTATAACTATACGTCCCATGGATGTAAACGGGACTTAAACAGGACGTCCTACGGACGTCCCGATATCCTGCCAGGAGATCCGTCAGATATCCCTGGGACGTCATTTTGCTATGTGGGAATATATATACAGTGAAGAACAGACCCTTGTTTAAACTGAATCCATCTCTCTGAAAATCGAATTTTTACGTAATTATCGAGAAGTCCCGGCGAAACTTGCATCTGATAATCAGATAAATTAAATCCGAGTTGTACCTACGAATTGAACTGAATTTATGTATGGCCTTTAGTCATGTATGGCTCAAGTCGAAATTGAGTAAGGAGAAGAATGCGGGAAGGAGCTGTCCAGGGCTAAGTTGAAGGTACCACTCCCAGCATTTGTTTAGTGTCTTTGAGGAAAAAACTTCAGTTAAGATAGTCGGCTAGTAGGATCGAACCCAGCACCTCTCAATTTAAAAACTAACACTCTATCAACTGAGCTACAGCCGCTCGGTAAAGATTTGTGCGTTACTCATTTATACGTAATTGTCTTTTAACGCAGTAGGATTCATTAATTAAAACTGAGTTTAAGTAGTTTTTACCTAATATAATACAAGAAGAACATAAGAGCGACCGATAGGCTTTTTCAGACTCGAAACTTTCATCACGCCGTAAAAGTGAAACTTTTTTTTTATTCAGCTTGCGGAAGATAAAAAGCAAAGTTTTGTACTGCAGAACGCCTTGAACGTAAAGTACTCGCTCACAAATCACAGGTTTACACAAGATTGACAAGAGTATTTTTTTGGAACTCTACACTTTGTGACAATTCCATTATACGTCAGTTGCGGAACACACATTTAACTATTTATTTCAAGAAAAAACGATATTGAACAGTAAAGCTAACAACGTGATTTTCTTAATATGTTATTGAGAACATACTTCACTGAATAGTTTGAAAGAATTTTGTATTAAGATATGTCCTCTTTTTTATATACACATTGAAAATTTAGTCAAACTGTATGTTAAAAATAAATAAATAAGTCGAGACAAATTAACCTCTGTGGGAGTATCTAAAGTGTATCCATATCTAAACGTTTCAGTTTGTAATCTTAACCAAGGCATCTGGGATTGCGGTTCATTTGGATTATGAAGTATACCGCAGAACCCCCTATTCTAAGATACTAGGCAATAATCAATACAAAAATGGAACAATTTTCTGAACATTGAATCACTTCAATCCTGCACCATAAGCCTATTTCTTTGTCTATATACAACACGTAAATTAATATCATTGCACATATACACGGTGTAATATTACACCAGAAACAGTAACGTATTATCCTAACTAACATTCACATTTTACATCGATGAATATCAGTTCAAATAAACCCTTCACAACGCCTACATGTTCCCTTCTTCGCTGTTACCTATTATTAGGCTGGTTTCACTATTAACACTTTTGTCCGTCCATAGTGAGGCAGCTTCTATCATCTTTAGTGATTTAAAATATTAATATGGTGATAAAAATTATTTATTCTAATTTGTTTTAATGTTTCTATGGCTTATTAAGTAATAGTGATGATTTCAGGAAAGTTTGAATTTGTGCTCACTAGATGGCACCACTGGAAAAGACTATAACCTGAAGTGAACAAATTTTTTATTTGTTATGAGATCAACTTAATTATTGATTTATTTCAATTATTATTTTATATTTACCTTATTTGTAAAGTTCTCTTTATATTATTTTACATTTTATGGTCGCTATTCATAATTAAATGTTATATATCGCTTTCGCATATGTAGCTATAAAGTGTATAGAGATTCTTCCGACAGAATTATTTTCTCATATAAATAATGCTTCTCCTTTAAGCAGTTCTGGAGGTTTATTTACTCCATGGTTCAATAAATGATATGCAATTCCCCCCAAGAGTTTTATTTTAATATACCACCTGCTGGACATTCCCCTTACGTGAAGCGTAGCACGCCCGAAGCCATCGAGTGGTGGAACAGGGTAAGTCTGCAGGTTCAACTTCTACAAAAGATTCAACATTCAAGAATCCACGTTGCGGCCGTATTCAAAGAAGTATTACGAATTGTTAGATGATCCATAAGCATGATGCCCCAAGGACTGCCGCAATAGCAAAAACTATTAAGCTCTACTCCCCAGTTAGTTAAGTTATCGACACAACCTAACCCAGCTGAATCAAATGCATTGTAATTTGATCATACCGAGAACTATTATTGTACTTGATACTTACTTCATGCCAGATACCGATCCGGTCAGAGTGGCTACCTCATCATCCACAGAATCATCAAAACGACTATTGGTGGAGACTTTTCTCTCCCCTCCTCCTTTGATAGATGCTGCTAACGATCTCGCATCAGACAGTTCATCCAAATTTCCATCCAATACGGGCATAAACAAATCATCTAAAAATTGGTCCACATCTGATGCTTGCGACGGAACTCGAACTCGCCTCACGTGGGATGCTATAAAATCAAACAGAAGTAAAGAAATACCTCTTCAAAGCTTTCGAACTTCTACACCAGTAGAAGTTAAGTAGTAAAGCTTGCATATGCATTGTACTCAAATGTTTAAATTTTTAATGTTATAGAGAGAAAAATAAAACTCTGAAAATTGTAGACTGGCAAATGATAATAACAATTGGGAATCGCACTTAAATATTTACGGTGAAAGGTGCAAACAGTCGTCATAATTGATCTACGCTTTCAATCAGAAAATGTTTACATGAAAGACGACAAATTATTAGCAATCTGGATTGAATCAAAAGAGTCACAGAAATAGCTAATAAACAGAATCAAAATTATTTTGATAGATGTGAAAGTTTTACATTAGTAATAACACGTTATAAAGACCAAGTTTCTCTACCCTATATCCTACCGATTCTTTATCGATAACCTTCAATATATTACTGAGAGACTAAGGAACTGATTACGGTACCCACCTAGTGAAGGTGCTTCGCTTGTGTCGGACAATGCAGAAGATTTTGCACCATAATCTGATTTTTCAGAGTTTCTAGTTTCGATGTAAGCTCGACTCGAATGGCTTCCAGGAGCCGCTCTCTTCCCAGCATAATGAGACTTGATAAACCTGAAAAAAACAAAAAGATAATACTTATTTAATAACAATGTGAAATGAATTTATCAATTGTCTTAATTAACAGTCCAAAATATGCAACTACAAACCATGTTGTTACTGTCTCGTTCTGCGTCTGCCTTATAAGTCCTTATTATGTCTCACTGAATACAATCTTTTGCCATATGTGTTCTTAAATCATTACATGTGTGTAGTTAGTTTTATATTTTTAATTTGTCCGGATACATGGAATTGTTTTATCATGGACTAGACACGGTATACCATCAAACATCTTATCTTTGCAATACTTGCGTTCGGAAAAAATGTACAACATTTTTGCTGTTATCTAGCGTATCTTCATTCTAGCCGTGATAATGTTTCAATATAAGAGCCATATTCGTTAACTACATTTTAAAAGGTTCTTAAAAATAAATATTGGAAAACGTTGCCAACTACTTTTGTGTTTTTCCTTGTCCTTTATCTGCCAGTTGGAAACACTGTCATTTTAACTGGGAATCACGGTGATATATTAATGACCACCTGGGAGATACTGGGAGTTCGTTGTTTTAATCGCCAAAAGAGAACCAGTTGGTAAAAATGTTGATTCGTATATGTCCTTGTTTCAGTGATGAATGTAAAATGGTATTGGATAACCAGGAACCATGAGGTTCAAACCCAAGACCTTTCGACTGCGAGACGTACAAAGTAATATTAAAGGTTACCACTTATTTATTAAATGGATATTTTGAATTTTTGGTTATCGCTTTACGTCACTGTTTTCTAACATTCTTTACTTTTAACTGGTTCTTCGTGCAGCTGAAGAAAAACTAAACAGCGTGGTATTTACAGAAGGCGGAGGAAAATCAAAATGTGTTGAACGCGAGATCGAGGTTAAAGTCCAATTGCGAGGTCGAGGTTGAAGTCCGATTGCGAGGTCGGGTCCAAATGTACACATATGGGAAAAAAAAATATTTAATAGTATGGCCGCCCTGCTGGTCTAATGGTTACCGTCGCTGACTGCTAATCGTGAGGTCCCAGGTTCGAACCCGGCTCTGCCAAGGAATTTTTTTTCCAAAGCGAGAGGGTCTGGAACGATTCCCACCCAACAGCTTGATGAAATTGGGGAGCTCCTGTGAATAAAAGACAGTGGCGATCACAGTTGAGAGCTTCGGCTCTCCTCTCCTAACACGTCTGGTCAGCGTGGGAGCAGTAGATCACTTCCTTCCTCCGGGAGAGGCCTCATCCAGTAGTGGATTGAATATGGCTGTGAATTATTATAATTTAATAGTATACTAGCCTAATTTTTGAAGAAAGAATAATGAAGTATTTTTTTCTCTCTCTCTGTCTTTTCGACGGTGGCCATTATTCGACTTATGGAAGATCTTCAACAACAGTTAAGTATGTATTTGAATAATTAAATTATACAAGAATATCACAACTTCTGTCGTATAAAATTTATGTAATAATTCAACGGATCAACAGAGGTCACTGCTATGTTAAGATATAAACTGTGCATATAAGATGTATAGTCGAGTTCAAGGAAACGAAAGTGATCCCCACTATGCGCATGGTTTTGAATTAAACATACATAATATATGGTATTGTCCAAGGGATTAATAGTGATCGTCGATATGTACACATACATATGAATTGGTTGTATGAGAATAATACGGTGAAGCAAAAGTGACCAAATATTTTACAGATGATGGTAGCTATCTGTTGTAAAAAGTTAACATTACAGATGACCCACAGACACTATCATTAATACGTTGATAATTGTACATCACTATGGGATACCCATGCTAATACATCAGAGTAATAGCTGAACTGAATTTCCCAGTATTTCGGAGTCAACGATTGCTGGAGTGTGGGTTCCACTTTAAATACTCCCCGTCCCCTGGATCACTTCGTTTTCTCTACCCCACTACAAATAATCGAAAAAGTAAATTCACAAGATATCTGTACAATGTAATCTCGATAATTTAATGACGAACTTTTATTTTGTCATTTTCTTTAAAACAATCTCAGATTCCCAGTTTCACGACTTTCTATTGATATGTAAATAATAAATAACATGAAATCTTTTAAAATTTCCTTATTTTATAAATTCACGTGTTTGTCTTGTAATTACCGGATTTATAATCTCTCAAATATGTCGAATTTCAACATATTCGTCATTATTATTAAGAGAAAAAAAAGAAAAAGAAAAAAAGTAAATTATATACTGTACTTATATCTCCATTATTTCTAACTTGTGTTTCAAAATACATATGCTACTTTAGGCTCTATTCCAGATTAAGGTAAGCATGGTATTTTGGAATAGTTTCGTGTTTAATTCTTTCCAGTTTTCGTTTCTTATTCGTTAGGTTAGTTAAGATTAGCTTATTTTCGAATAACCAGATGTTCCTCACTGAACAAATAAAACAATACAAATACTGAGAATTATAGAAACAATTGTCGAAAATATTTTCGCGTCTCTAGACCTATGCTTTACCAGTCGAATTTAAGGTGAGGTAATCATCTCAAAGACGTCACCTCAACCTCAATAACCTCACCCACATAGCAGAGTACATCCCTGGGACGTCCCATTTAGATCCCATTACCGTCAGAATGGTCCTGCTCCCATAGCGATGTCCTAGGGAAGTCCGTGGGATAACTCTGTGGGCAATACAAACAGTTCATCCCGTATGGAGGTCCCCTGGATATTCCCGGGAAAGCCGTGCGGGATTACCTACCTGGAATTTCTATAAATTAAATCGACCTTACTATTATTATTATTTAATTAATTATAACTATACGAAGGATATGCCTTCGTATAGTTATACGAAGGATTAATTATAACTATACGTCCCATGGATGTAAACGGAACTTAAACAGGACGTCCTACGAACGTACCGATATCCTGCCAGGAGATCCGTCAGATATTCCTGGGACGACATTTTTCTATGTGGGCACCTAAAATACAACTGATAAAGCATACGTCTAGAGATGCGAAAATATTTTCGACAATAGTGTTCCTATTATTCTCAGTGTTTGTATTGTATTTTTGTTCCACGAGGAACATATTTGGTTATTCGAAGGTAAACGAATCATGTTTTTTTTTTCCTCGCTACGAAACCAAATATGTGATAGTTAAGATTAATTCAGTTTTGCTTGGGTTAGTTTGACCATGCTTACCCTAAACTAGATTTGTTCCTTCCTTCATTATGAAATATGTGCTTTTCACACAATTTTACTTGAAATATTAATTTTTACACTTGGTTGTTTGTGAATTCCTACCTTGGATGTCCTCGCAAATAACTTCCCTTATCGTCCTCACTTCTTGTCTGACTGGATACTTCAGGGTATTCAAAGTCAGGAAGATCACAGTTCCCATTGGTAGGTAACTCTAATCCAGAACCATTAACATGGCCATTCAACTGCTTGTGACCTCTGTACATAAAAGAAAGGAGATATTAAATATGCGATTTAATCAAAATAACTTCAGCTAAAAATTAAGCTAATAACAATTTGAAGCTTAAAACAAAATGTTTCTTGTTCGAAATTTCTTCATTTCCATAAAATTGTTATATTTACTTTTATTTTCAGAAGTAATTGCCGTAAATATATATTAATTAAAGATTTACACAGAAAAAAAACATTCACATCAATGAAAATGAATCTTTCCGATCTGAATTTATAATGTGTAATTTAATGCATCATAGTTTACCTTCAATATAAAATTGATTTCTGCTCGCTGTTCTGACTTTATGGATTGCTTTTATCAATTATTATTATACTAGTTTCATTTATAGATTAAACAGGCAGCTTTGGTCTTAAGTACATCATGTCTGAGAGATTACGTTCCTCAGCGAACACTCTTCTGGGAGCAGAGATGGAGATGGTAGCTCCAAGGGCCTTAGTTGACGTATTATCCTGGCATTCGCCTGGTGAAACTTAGGAAAATGTCATTCTGGATGGTCGACACCGGGACTCGAACTTGCGTTCCTCTTCACTATTGATACGAAGCCCACAATGTTAATCGCTGAGTTTGTATATTAAAAATGTATATTCTATTCTGATTGGAAAGCCGGATGGAAAGAGACCATTGGGAAGACCTACACGTCGTTGGGAGGACAATATTAGAAGAGGTCTTCGAGAAGTAGGTGTTCGTGATGAAAACTGGCTTGATATTGCCCAGGATAGAATCCAATGGCGAACGTTTATTACTGCGGCGATGAACTTGCGAGTTCCGTAAACCATAGAGATGGTTCGTTAGTTAAAGGATTAGAAACAGAACAATCAAGTATAAATCTTGGGATCTTAACTAAATTACTACAAATAAGCGACTGTTAAAAATCAAAATCCATCTCGTATTTTCGCATACTTGTTCGTTTTCCATTTTATTAAAGAGAAAATTCAATTCAAAATAAAAAATAAAAAAAAATAGTGAAATTCGGCAGTTTCTGATTTTCGGATACTACTACCAGTTTGGTTTTTCAATTCTTTAAAATTCCACCTCGAACCCTGTAGCCACGTTGTTGTAAGAATTTCTAGCGTAATCTCCAAGAAAATCGCTTATAAAGCTTCGGAAGATTAATTTCAGGAGGGTACATACCCAAAATCGTCCTTATCTCCATAATTCTCAAATTCAGAAGATGTTCTTCTTTTCGGAGACGATTCTGATGGAGGCTGACGTCGTCTTCTATCGAATTCTTCAACCGCTCGAATATTTGAACTGACTTCACTTTCGATTTCTGAGCGAGTATCTACCGTTTTAGAGCCATCAGGATAATCTTCTTTCGAGAAATATCTGAAATAGAATTGATTCATATTGATACACACATTTGAACATGTTAAATAAAGCATTTATAACTGATAGGTACAGAATTGAAGTCTTTTTTTTTTAATTTATTCCAATTTGCATCGTTAATTTATTGACGCACTTGTTTCAGTTTCCAAGCCGAGAATGTTGAAAAGATACTTAATAAAGAAATGTACAAAAGCATTACACAATCGGTAACAAGATATAAAATGGAAAATACACATTAAAAATGTATTTATTCTTAATTGTAGTGGTATGCAGTTATCATTTAAAACATTTATCTTCGTACGGATGGTTATATCAGTACAATACACTTACGTAAGATGTAATTAGAACAAAATAAAATAAAATAACCAACATTACATTGACGAGATTCACGTCTGACAAGGAGAGTATTATGTCTAATTATTTTTTCTTAAAAATAGGTTAGATAATCGTAACGTTTCTACTTTAGTATACAGCGAACAGAGGCTTCTTAGTATACTCGGCACACTTTTGAAATAATGGTGCCGCTTATACGATGCGCATCCAGACAGAAAGTATTGTATGCGAACGTATCTAGATAAGTGTTTGAAAGTTGTTCTCCGCGTAACTGCTATGATTGGATCTTAAAAATGTGTTTACTGGTTTTTGTTTGCGATGGAATTAACTTACTGTTTCCGGGTATGAAAAAGCTACTTAGATAGGTACCGACTTTGGAAAAACTTTAGGAACGCGCCTCCCAGGCTACTGTTATGACTTTATCATTACACCCCGTAGATGCCGTGAGAAATTGAGGAAATGGGGTGAGCCTACCGGCTTGGTGTGCGAAAGTGGGGGCGCTGTCCCTTCCTCGAGACACGTTCAGTCTTCCAGTAGGAAAACGATGCTTACTTATATATATATAATAAATAATAAATCACAGCCATATTCAATCCACTAGTGGATTAGGCCTCTCCCCGAAGGGAGGAGTTGGTCTACTGCTCCCACGCTGACCGGACGGGTTGGGAGAGGAGAGCCGAAGCTCTCACTGTGATCGCCACTGTATTTTATTTACAGCAGCTCCCCAATTGTCCTCACGATGCTGGGTCAACACCGAAATTTTTTTGAGCCCCCACCGGGAATCGAACCCGGGACCGCTCGCACTGAAGTACAAAGGAAAGCCGGGAAGGCAATTGAAGGTAAATTTAAGACAAATGAAGGAGAAAAAAGGATAATACTTACAGCTTACTTTCACATTAGATCACACACATTCACATGTACACATAAAAAAAGTCACTATATTTCGTGTATTCACACTTTTTCAAGTATACAGGAAGAGAGCGAAGTTCACGTGTTCACAAAGTAAAAGTCTGAAGAGACAGTGGCGACACGTAGCGGACAAAGCATCAAAACTGGAGAACAACTGACTGCTGTATCGCGTCGATTTCCAGAACTGAAATAATAACTGTATAGCGTGTAAGTACAAGGTGGGATCGTGGGTCGAAATGTGTTGAAAATGCAGAGGAAAAGGGGAGCTTAGAGATATTGAAGGTTAAGGACAGGTTTTATTTTCGCGCTCAAACCGTGAATAAAGGCATTCTCCCACATACTACAACTAAAGCATATTCACCTCAGACTAATGGTATGTGTGAGCGTTTTAATAAAACCATGAAACAAGCGTGTTGAGGTGCTGGTCGTAGGGGGTAAAATGTGGATTATGGCAACCATGAAAGATAGATCAAAATTGGTATTGTGGGACTCGGTGTGCAAGGAAACTGAGGCATCCGGTTTGTTGATCGTACAGAAGTGACGATGGTTATTAATTCGAATGTTAAGAGTACAACTTGTTTCCCCAGTTATATATATATGGATAAAAGTTAGAATTTATACATTACCTATCATTAAGGGCACTTCTGTCACTTAGCCCGTACTTATGCCAAGGCTTCTCACTGGATTCTACTTTATTTTCACCTCTCTGAGAGATTGATTCCAAGGCTTCTTCAATGACTTCATCTTTCGTCATGTATTCTTTGTTGTGCACTAACATTGGAGCTTCCATCTTCTCCATCGAATGGTAACGTTCATTCAACCGACTCTGAGACAGACCAATATTTCGAAGTTTACTTGGTGGATCCTGCAAAAGTTATAAAGAAGCACTCGAAATGTAAGTAAATACGTATTTACAATACTCTGATTTTAGAATAAATATCAAATTTCATTACAAAAATACATTTTAATTCTTAAAACGTAATAGTATATTAAATAATAATAATAATTGATAACGATATTATAATACAACTTTGGGCTAGCAGCAATTAAATCATCCGAACAAAACTATTGTGCATTAATTAGATAGACATGTCCCATTGTGCATTTGGATTTAAAGATATTGTCGGATTTTCAGTGGAGATGATCTAAGATAAAAAAAAAAGAATCAGATTTGGTTTGTTCTTATTTATACGATTTCAATATTTTGACGTTATTTTCTTGGTTACTGTTAAAACCTTTAGTTGTACCGCATAGAAATGATCTTTATAGATCACGTAATATTCTCTGCTTATTTTTTTTTTTAATGAATTTTGCTTCACGATAAAAGTGACATAGTTGTTCCCGAAGCGTAAGTAGGTAGTACGTTTTCCCAATATAATAAATTGTATTAGTTTATACAAGAATATTCATAAAAAAAAAAAAAATAGTTCGTTTCGAGCTCCAGAAGTTCTTCATATAAATAATGTCTTTGTTTGAATATAATTGACACGCATTAACTACACTTTTGATGTCAATTTTGAAACCCGTATTTTACAAAACTCTCAATTTGATATTCAGTTTTCAAAATATTCACTAAAGGCTACCGTATTTTTCAATATTCCTAAACCTTATAAAAAGCTACGAAATATTGCTATTCAAAGCCAATTCCCAACTTAAAAACCCTCTTCTCATCCACTAATCTGATAATGAGCAGTCTTTTATGGCAGGATTACAATATTTCTAGTTAAAATATAAAATTATAGTACGATAGTGTTGGAAGACCCGCCATTATACTTTAACAAATGAACAGTTCTACACATGATAACAAATTACTTTTAAAAAAAATCCCTTTCGGTAGGCCTAGAGGCTGAGGTAGATCTCGAAGTTTTTTTTTTTATTTTCAAAAATTCAAATCTCGCCTTATATGAGAGCTATCGAGAAATTATTTATAATTTGTTGATTATTCATGAAGAGCTGTTCAACGATACCCCACAAGACGTATATATATATACTCGCTTTGCTACGTTGGGAGCGCTGTCCCCAAGACCCCCGTAGGGGGTTCGCCCCCAATTTCAGTGTTTTTGAGAGGATGGGCCTCCTTTATCTTTACCAAAATCTCCCAGCAGCACTACACCACCACGGTGTCCATCTGCACCCTCCCACGGGGTGCTGCGCCCCCAAAGGGAAGGTTTGCCTCATTTATTGTAACCTACTCTTGGTCACAGAAGACCTTCAAAGAAAATTTAGTTTCTCTACCTTCAATGATTTGGAAATTGGGTTTTTGGGGCGGCCATTTTGGATCCAAGTTGTCGACTTTTTGAAAGTTTTCTTATATTGTCGTGACCTACTTGTGATGGTACACCTTTAAGTAAAATTTCATTTATCCAGCTCAAACGGTGTGCAAAATGGGATATTTGGCGGCCATTTTGGATCCAAAATGGCGACTTTTCCCAAATGTTGTAATATTTCCCTAAACTACTCGTCATAATGCACCTGAATGCCAAATTTCATATCTCTAGCTCAAACGGTGTCGAAAATGGATTTTTAGGTTCGCCATTTTGGATCCAAGGTGGCGTCAGTGGATACATCATGTAATATTTTAGTAGCATACAAGTTACAATGTGCCTTATGACCAAATTTGATACGTCTAGCTGCAGCCGTTTAGGCTGTGTATTCTATACAACAATGGGTTCGGCGGCCATTTTGCATCCAAGATGGCGACTTTTTCAACATTTCGTAATATTTTCTTGAACTACTAGTGACAATACACCTTTATGCCCAAAATTCCGTATCTCTAACTCAAACGATATGGAAAATAGATTTCTTGCTTCGGCCATTTTGGATCCAAGATGGCGTCTTTGAACTCATTAGGTAACATTTTCGTACCGATCTCAATAGGTATATTTTTCTTCGAAATCTACCTAAAAATAACAAAAAAATAAACGAACTGTAAATACTTACACTGTCCAAAAGATTATCCAAACTTCGACTTCTTCCTTTATCCTCGAAGTATCGATCATTCAGAGCAGATTTCCTTGAGAGACCCATTCCAGGAGGAGCCACACCATGGTCCTTGGAATAAGATCGCATTTTCGGCTTTTGAGGTTCAGGCCATTTATCCTGAATAATCTCATGGGATGCTTTCCTTGACTGCAAGTTTAGAAAGAACACTTGAAATTTGTTTGCGTGCACAAATTTGCTTCACACTTGAATTTTGTTTGCATTCATAATTTTGCTTTACACTTGAAATTTGCTTGCGTACATAAATTTGCAAGCAACTTTGTTATACAGTTTATTTCGTTTGTCGCAGTGATTTATCGAAACTGCAGTAACAGCGTAATGACGTAATGTTGGGTTCATAATTATTCTCCTTCGCTTAGTCTATTTTCCTTACGTTTTTTTTTTCTTTCGCTTGCAGAGTGCAGTTTGTATATTCTGGTAAATACAAGAGAATGTTATGAATCTAAGCTTGTACCATTCATCCAGTTCGAACCGTGGGCATCCATCCCACAACTGGCTAACGTAAAGATAACAGTTGCATTTGTACTAGAAAAATCTAAATGAGAGCGTAGTCTAGTCGGTAAGTCTTCAGACTGAGAGATTCCGTGTTCGAATCGGCTCGCTCGCAAATTGGAAATCTTTTTTTTTTTTTACATCTACAACAACGCTTAATATGAGTCAAGCTTCCAAGTGAATTACGAAAATTAGTACTTCGACTTACCGAAGCACAGATATACGTTAGAAAATTGCCACCAATATTATATGGCATATTTGCTACACAATTGCCAAGTGGTAACTAAAGAATTTCGTGCAAACTTTCCAATTTTCCCATTGCAACTTTGCTGCACACATTTTTCGTTTGCTATCGCAAGTATTTTTTTGAAAATATGATACATATTGTATTTCTAACCAGGGTACAATATGGTTATCATGTAACAAGTAATCCTTGCTATCAATTGTTTTATGTACTTTATATTAGTTTATACCCTACAACCCTTTAGACCTGACTAGTGTAGACTAACAGTCTATTGTTACAATTGGAAGAAACTATGATAAATATTACACTAGTAAAACTCAGGAAAATTTGTATTTTAAAAGTAGAAAAATATATTTAAAAAAAAAATGTGCATTTCACTATTTGATCCCCTCCCTGGAACCATTTAACACATTCCTCTATTGTGACAGATAGACAGAACAGAAATTGGTCGCTAAAAAGTACTCAACAACACTCTAAAATGGCTGATAAATAAAAGGAAGACTGCTAATACTCACTGCTTGTTTCCTGACTGGAGGTTCAGGCGGAGGTACAGCTGGCCTCCGTGGTGAGGACGGTGCAAGCTCTTCTACCTCAACTGTTAGAGGACTCATATGACCTGCCGGAGATGTCACTGAACTCTGCCAGAAGAAAGTAAGACAATGATTATAGACAAAACAAACCAGAAGTAATGAAAAGTAAACTTACTTTCAATGTGACTATCGATCCCCGCAATATCCAAATTGACGAACAATAAAGCACTACTAGTTTCGCTAAATAAATTAATAGCTTCATCAGGTGAACAACAAAAGGTTGGTCTCCAACCTACGGCTCGCAAGTCGGATATGATCTGCGTATCGATTTCGACTGGCTCCGAAACAAATCCAAAATTAGTAAACACAAGAATTAACTGGATTTTTTTTAAACATAACCCCATAAAGAAAATTCGGCGGGCCTCCGGTGGCCCGCCATCATGGTTGGTGGGCCACTGGCGGCCCGACGAATGTTCCTCATGGGGAATCCAGAGTAGCCAGTTTGATGCGCTGACAAGAAAAAAAAAAAGTTGGAGACCCCAGCTATAAAGGATTCATAAAGCAGTCCAAAGACAGGTCTTGTACGAGGAGGAATTCGTAATAACTATTCTAAGTGAAGGTGGTGACGGTGTGATGTCGTCACAATGTATTTCAAAATGTAATGTCACCAACTGATTCTTGAAGAATAAAAACTAATTTTAAAACAATTTTAATTATAAGAAGTGTGCGGTTTTAATTCAATTAGAAGAAAAGAAATTAAATGTTATGATTTTTTTTTATTTATATAATAATATTTATGAAATGTAAAGACATTTCCTAGAACAAAAATTTATAGAAACTCAAGTTGTGGATATCCTTTGGCATTTTATTTAATAAAAGAAATCGAACTCTATTTAATAATCCCTGGTCTAAATTCAACGCTGGTTATTTTAAAAGTCTGTTTTAAATAACAGTTTGACATCAATTATTTCCTGAGAAGTGACTTTTGAATGGTATGAGAAGCCATTCTTAGCCTTTCTCAATTTGCTCAGTAACCTTGGTTTTAAGATTCCATTTACTCATTCCGACATATTGGTCCTTGTACTGGGAGGTGACTCTTTTGGGACATAGTACTTACATTGTATGTAATTATTAATTAGTACTTTAGAGGATAAATGTGTGTTTCAAATTCTTAGTAACATAATAACAAATAAAATAACTACTAAATGAACTCCTATTTACAATACCGTAATAAAAGTTCCTTCCATCTTAGACCATCACCATTCATGCTCTTGGTACCTAGTGAAAACAAGTCACTTACCTTAGGTCGTCTTCCTTTCTTGCCGGATACCAGGAAAAAGTTTTTACAAACTGGGAACGCTGGTGCCACCTCCATTTCTGAGATAAGATCTAAGACGTAATCGAACCCATTCATTTCACGCACTTCTCCATCTTCTTCCTCATCCACGAGACTCACTGACCAGCCATTACATTCGTTAATTCCGCGATCACGAACCACAAGAGACGCCAGTTCTTCCCCAGTTGTCCATGAGTCAACAGGAGTAAACCGTGACTCACCTATTAAAAAAAAGAAACGGAATTCATCACTTAAAGAAAGCAATATGATCTTTTCAGTTTCAAATTGGTTTCTTTACATTAAAGAAAAATTAAAAAATAGATCTAATTTCAATCGGTTTTATTCTTGACAATGGTAGTTATGAATTAGAAACATGAATCATGGAGCACTAAGGATAGAAAACTCAAAAAAACTTCCTCAACATTTATTTCTGACTACAGTAAAGTCATGTCACTCGCTGACGGCAGCACGAATGACTCGACACGGCTGCCACCATCGATTCCCAACGTAGGTACTATTACTACTAGGTATTTGCCTACCTGCCTGAATAAGGAGTAAGGAGCAACGCGGATCTCCCTCCTTCTTCTTCATTTATCCACGAACACTTACGAAAGAGACCGAGGCTTGCCGATGGGAGAGTGGGAATATGTACAGCAGCCAATGTGTACTGAGTGTGGTTATTACTAGACGCACTTACTGAAAAGGGAGGAAAGTCTCACAGACTTTGACGTGACTATATTCTGCTCAAAGCGTTTCATAATTTGCTGTAATTGAGTCAAGGTTTTAATTA
>JAGDQP010034230.1:801-20232 GCA_022664845.1 Lepisma saccharinum | reverse complement strand
CAATTTTTTATCTGTTTTTGCCCTTGTCGATATCTCATGTGAGGTGGGTGAAACGTCCACCGATAGTATATATGTACAGTATTTCCAGATACTAGCTTATGCATTAGACAGGCTATTTTATATTTATATAGATCTAGAACCGTTAACAGCTTTAGTTCCTTAAATAACGGTGTTGTGTGTGCTAGGTAGTCTGCATTCTTTATTAATCTAACGGCTTTCTTTTGTAAGATGTTAAGACGTTTCTTATTATACTCACTGAGATTCGCATACCAAGATTCGACACAGTACGACAAGTATGGGTGTATGAATGCATAGTAATATATTCTTCTTATATTTTCTGGAAACATCTTGCAAAGTTTGCGAAGTATTCCAACGTGACATGATATCTTTTTGCATATATCTGAACAGTGTTTGTCCCATGAAAAGAATTCATCAAACCACACACCGAGATATTTTATGTTGTTCACAACACTTATCTTATCGTTACCGATTTTAATGGGATATTTCACTATAATTTCCTTTTTCTGCCTATTTCTGAAAAAGATGCACTTTGTTTTGTCGATGCAGTAACCAAATACGTACTTTTTAAGCAAATACCTTTACTTGCAAAGCTGCGTGTTTACCTATAACGACAAGACAAACATTTCCGTACAACAATCGAAAGACCCCAATGTTGCGCTGTACGTGAATGACGTCATCGATAAGAAAAGTGGGGCTCACTTTAGAATCTGGTTCTAGTAGACGTCATTTTGTAACCGTTCTACCAAATTGAAAATTTACAGGTAGAATAGGATATTTTTGCTAGTTTCTGAGCGATTACAGGCTAACCAACGTAGCAATAGTTATTTTCTTTGGCAAATCTAATTTCTTAGTTACAATCACAGGCTAACAGGTCAATCAGTGTTTTCTTGGCCAACTCTAGTTCCGAAGTGGCGGTTATAGGCTAACGAACGTGGCAGTCAGAAACTAATCTAACCAAACATAAGCTAACTTAACCTAACCTAACCTAAACTAGGCTAACCTTACCTGAAAATGTGGGAAAATTTGTAAATGATAAGTCCTGTTATCATAAAGAAAACTTTTCTAACAATGTAGTCTTGTACAGCTTTACCTATTTGTATGATTTTTCTCCTTTTACTCTATTAGTGTTTTTACAGGGACTGTTGATCATTTGGCATTTGTGTGTTACACTACAGTATATGAGCATTTAACTGTTAATAATGAATCTAATTAAACTAATTATTATAAACTTGGAGCACAATAAAATATTACAGCATAGTTCTCGGTGTTTCGATAAGCCCATGAGGCTGTGGAAGGCAGCAAAGAAAATTTATGCGCTGGAATTATTAGCAACATAGGGTCCCCTTGAAACAGTTGGCCCCAGGGCCCCAAAAGCCTTAATCCGCCCCTGCTCGTGCCGTTAGTAGTTTGAGTAAGAATTGCATTAATCTTTTTGTCTTTTGTTATGAATCTTTTTCAGGCCGTTATTTGTAGTTTCAAAGAAAGAACCAAACCATATTTTTTTGTTTGTCTCCATTCGTTTTTCCCATTGTGTATTAAGACTACTGCATGTTGTTACCATATGTAATTTATATGCACATACTGTGGTTCTGTTTCTTCATTTCACCTTCATAATAATAATAATAATAATAATAATAATAATAATAATGGACAGCATACAAAAACATAAAATACTAAGTCCAATACGATTTACATAGTAAGACAATGTAAAACATGTAAAAAGAAATATTTGTGTATTAGGTAAAATGCACATTTTCGAGAGATTTCTAACGAGAAAGTAAAGTATAATATCTACTACCAGAATGGCAGTTGAAAAAAGTGTGAACTAAAAAGAGAAGAGAGAGAGAGAGAGAAAGAGAGGGAGAGAGAGAGAAATATGGATACACTTTTCATATGTTTTAGTAAATTTTGATCAGAAAAATTAGTTCAGATTCATAATACACTGGAACCTCGATATATCGAATCTCGATATATCAAAGTTCTTCCATTCCCCTTGAATCTGCTATCACACGTATGTGTATTTTTACCTCCAAATATCGAAGGACTCGTCAGGAAGACCTCGATATTTCGAATTTTCGTTCTTGTTTGGCTTCGCACCGTACCTCTATATATCGAAGTTTTCATCGGAAAACCTCTATATATCAAAGTTGTTTTGATAACATCTTTAATACTGTACTGTATTTAGATAAAACCCAGTTCGTTCTTTGAGCGACAATCGTTCATATTGCAATCTGTAACCTCCACCATTGTTTACAGCTGTTATCGCATGTAACCCCCCCCCCCTCCCCCTGTTGTCATCAGTTAGTCCGAGTTAAAGTAGTAGAAACACATCCAATAACTGTTGTTTTAGTTGTTGTGAACCTCTATATATCGCAGTGAGTCAGAAATCACCTTTATAAATAGAAGCTCGGTATATCGAAATCCTCGATAATTCGAAGTTTTCTCGTTCCCTTTGCGGTTTGATATATCGAGGTTCCACTGTATTCAAAATTTTAGGAAATTGAGTTTACCTCTCTGCGTGTTTAGTTGAAACTCGTTAGCAAAATTTTAGTGAAACTACCTAACACTCTTTGAAAAATAAGAGTTTAAACTTAGGAATTGGTGTATATGTAAAATCCAACTTCAAAATACATTTTAATTCACACGGTTACATTTCACTACACATTCTTCTTGGATAGAGAACTGCCAGTTACTTTAATTATACAAATGCATTTGTACCATACGTAATCAATTTATAACATTTTTCTTCTTGCAAACAACAAATGTTTACGAAATAATAACATATATACGTCTTGAGGACAAATTTACACAAATAACCATGGCACTCATCTTAACGGTGTGGGAAGTACTCAAGGGTTTTAAATTATTATCGACGACGCATTTCAAAGCTATCCAAATCTTCTTCAGGCCGCGAATAAATGTAAGATCTGTGTTTCTGTTGTTTTCTACGGTTTGGGTGTAATAAGTAAAAAGTATTTAATGTGTGTGTTTGAAAATGAGTGATGGTTGTGGTTAGTGTTTTTAAGTTAATAAGTAACAAAAGCACACGCTAAACACTTTTTATTTATTACACACAAACAAAAATTTACATAAACACAGATTGTACATTTATTCGCTCTCTAAAGAAGCGGATAGATTCGAAATGCATAGCCGCTAATCGTCGATAATAATTTAAATATTTGAATTCTTCCTAAGTCGTTAAAATGGGTGCTCTAGTAATTTGTTAAGGCTCAATCCAAGTGGTTTTCTCCACCTTTTTTGTTTTACGTCAATTATTCGAAATTCAGTAGAGGAAATGAGAAATTAACTTTCACGGTCCAAAGTTTGTTTCGTCCTTCAATAATAAGTACAATTAATTACAATTAAATGCTAGTAGTAACTGCAGGATTGTATGCAGACACTTTTTGAACATTATACTGTTAATTTCTGTTTTCTTCTACTGAAATTCGAATAGTTGACGTTAAACGAAAAAGGCGGGAAAACCCACTTGGATTGAGTCTTAAGAAATATTTATTTTATCAATTACCCGACTAGACAAAACACGACGTGAGACAAAGTTGCCTAACAAGGGAAGTAACGATTAGCTCATATCGAAACCTACCGTAAAATTTCACGCAGAGAAAGGAAGTCCCACAGAAAGACCATATACAAAAAATCAGCCGCTCTTTTGAACTGGAAATACCCGAAATGGCATGTTGAAATGTCGCTCACCACTGTCGGCAAGTGCACAATAATAATTGCATTACCACCCCTTGTAAACCGTGTTAATGAGAAAAAGTGAACAACAACAACGTGGGTACATACTAGACCTAGAGGGAAGTCGTATGGTAGAGTGGACCTTGACGGCGGCCATATTGAAATCCGCCATCTTGAATTCAAACCAACTTTTTTTAAATAGGAATAGGGTAATGTGATACATGACTGAACTAGAATTTAATCAGAAAAACAATGGTGACGTTAGGTTTAAGGTAGGCGCAGGTGGTAAAATGTTACATGCATATTAATCGTTTGTCTCCGTTGTGCACAAGTCCCTTACAATAAAACGAATTCTAAAGTGCGTGTTAATGATAATAAGTCAATAACAACATGGTGGATAAATATGAAGTCGAGAGGAAAGTCCATGATAAGGGGGAACGTGACGGTGGCCATCTTGAAATCCGCCATCTTGAATCAGACACAAAGTTTGTAACTAGAAAGCATAGCGTCCGACACCTCATTTTAATAGCAAATGTTCACACCAATCCAATGGTATGCCTATGTTTGCTCTATCGTTAACCAGCACGAAGTTAGGGCTGTTGTGATTGTGTTCCAAACGGCAATACGTCGCTCTTTTAAATGGGTAGCATGTTAATTTACACCGCATGTGTTAACATTCCAGTTAGCACTTTGCTGAAGGTTGGGCGTGACTTAGAACGCTAAATGGCTAACAATAAACAGGAATGGAGAACATATTGAACAATCCCTTGAAGCGTTCATCATCGTTATTCTTACATCTTTTCAGTGAACATTAAAAACAACCCAAACTTCGTATTCGTTAACGATAGAGCAAAAATAGGCATACCATTGGATTGGTGAGAACATTTGCTATTAAAATGAGGTGTCGCACGCTATGCTTTCTAGTTACAAAATTTGTGTCTGATTCAAGATGGCGAATTTTAAGATGGCCGCCGTCACGTTCCCCCTTATCATGGACTTTCCTCTCGACTTCATATTTATCCACCATGTTGTTATTGACTTATTATCATTAACACGCACTTTAGAATTCGTTTTATTGTAAGGGACTTGTGCACAACGGAGACAAACAATTAATATGCATGTAACATTTTACCACCTGCGCCTACCTTAAACCTAACGTCACCATCGTTTTTCTGATTAAATTCTAGTCCAAAATCATGTATCACATTACCCTATTCCTATTTTCAAAAAACTTGATTTGAATTCAAGATGGCGGATTTCAAGATGGCCGCCGTCAAGGTCCACCCTACCCTAGGTCTAATATATACCCATGTTGTTGTTGTTCACTTTTTCTCATTAACACGCAGTTTACAAGGGGTGGTAATGCAATTATATATTATTGTGCACTTGCCGGCAGTGGTGAGCGACATTTCAACATGCCATTTCGGGTATTTCCAGTTCAAAAGAGCAGCTGATTTTTTGTATATGAACTTTCTGTGCGACTTCCTTCCTCTGCGTGAAATTTTACGGTAGGTTTCGATATGAGTTCATTGTTACTTCCCTTGTAAGCACAAATTGAGTTCAATCCAAATGCTTCAGAAAGTATATGTTGAAGTCAAGGTAATTTCAAAACTAAGTTTAACATAAGAAACAGAGTGCGTAAACACAAAAGCCTACTCAGAAAAAAAAGACATGCATGATTGGAGTAGAGAAGAGAAAGATGAAATAAAGGGAAAAAAGGAGCATCAATCAGAAAGAAGAAATATGGTTGATACAACTCAGGTATCTCTTGGGTCACCACACCTGCACTCACAACTCTGTGAGCCCCTGAGGGACTTCTAAAAAAATCTTTAAATGTCTCATTTTGTGATCTTAAAATTACTAACTCCACAAAGGTTCTCTCTTCGAAATGTTTACAGAGAGGACATAATAAAGTGAAAATTTAACTTTGTAATTGTTGTGTGATAACTTCGTAATAAATAATAACTCCAAAAACATTCCAGATTCTGCTTGAATTCCATCTAGTCCAGCCCCAGACGTGAATTCCAGACTGATTCCAGGTAGTCCAGATTTACCAGGTCAGTAGACACCCTGTTTTATTGCTTTTGCCGATCGTCTGTGGCTCAGTGGTAGAGCGTTGGCTTAACATTTGGAAGATCGTGGGTTCAATTCCAGCGGCCGACCATCCTGACAGAGGTTTTCCAGGTTTCTTCCTAGTAACACCAGGAAAATGCTGGGTGGTAGTTTTTTATAAACAAATTTGTTTATAAACCATATACAGTAGTCCTGGAATATCTTCACCAGTAAGTTAAGTGCGAAGTAATTCAGGGCTATTAAGGTTGGTTTAACACCATTGCCGGATAAATATCATACAATCAATTCTAATTGTTCAAGTGGTGAATCAATAAATGAAATATTGAATTATTTTTCTTATTAATAGACAGCAACCTCACAGTGATTAATTCAGACCCTTTAACCCGGGAAAGGGGGAATTTGAGTTCACTGGGGGAACTAATTTTCAAGGAAATATTGCTATTTTTTAAGACTTACTTTTCTGCTGCTACCGAAAAATAAAATATCAGAGGCGTAACTACAATGCTGCGAAGCCCCAAGTTGCTGGGGCAAGTATTCTACAGGCGACATGTAAATGTGAACAATGAGTTGCTGGGAAATCGAGTTAACATCGCAAAAGAAATCGCTTCAGAATTCGATTTTAAAACTCGGAGTTGGTAAAAATGAAAGAATTATTATGTTTGGACGGGAATTTTCACGCAGTCTATACAGAATCTCAGTTTTGTAAATCTGGCAACATTGGTCTGCACAGTTAGTGTATTTTATTTTATTTTATTTTTTATTTTTTTTATTTTTTTTTTACTTGCGGGAAACTTTTGCTGAAATTCATGTGAGCGATGCTCCTTGAAGAGCCCTCAAAATTCTTATTACGTTGCTGCAAAATATAATTTGAAAATTAAACAATGAAGCACTATCTTTGCTAAGTATGCTGTTTATCGTAATTAAACATAACCATTTGAGAATTTATTATTAATTAAAACTCAACCAACCGAACATAACCTATGGGAACATTGAGTTGAATCTTCTCGAGGAAATGAAGCAACAGCACCACAAGAACTCGGCAAACTTCCCCTAAAAGTAAATGTAACGATTTGAATATGAAAATAAACAAAATACCTTAGCTTTTTCTAGGGCTGCTTACTGTTTATTAAGAAACTAAACATACTTGCTTACTTACTTACTTTATGTCTTACGGAACTCGCAAGTTCATCGGGAACAGGAACAAACGTTCGCCATAGGATTCTATCCTGGGCAACATCAGTCCAGTTTTCCTCACAAACACCTACTTCTCGAAGTTCCCTTCTAATATTGTCCTCTCAACGTCCTCTCTATCTTTCTAACGGTCTCTTCCCCACCGGCTTTCCAACCAAGATAGAATATAATCTTCATTTTCCCCTCATCCGAGCTACAGTATATGGCCTGCGTGAAAGTAGCACTGAAATATCATATTGTCAATCAGGGTTCTAGGTAATCACAGTTGTAGTATTGGCTCTAAGTCAAGGCTTACACATGGCGATTATAATAGTAAATACGGCGGAAGTCGAAGAGAGTCTCGTGATAGGAATTTGAGACATGGCGATTAAAATAGTAAATACGGCGGAAGTCGAAGAGCGTCTCGCGCTAGGAATTTGAGAGAGAAAAATGTAAAGATACATGTCCGCACCTAACCTCCACTTTCCCCCGCAGTGTTTATTATCTTAATCCTCAAGTAAGGCTTACGCTTTCCATTTTTAAAGAGTAAGGATTGGAGGTGGAGTAAAAGGTAGGGTGGAGCGAAAAATTGAGTTTTTCACTTATTTTCGAAATCTATATGGGGTTAGTGCGGTAAAGTTGCCAAATGATCTCAGGAACAAGAGTGCAAATTTTCAGTCCATTTCGTTAATGTTCTGATCTCCCGCCAGGGGCAAATTTGGCGCTTTCTTCAAATTATTCAAATTTAGCCGGTTTTTTGCATTTATCTTGATAAATTTTTTAGGATATGTCAATGTTTCTTACATCGTTAGAATCGTTGTTGCACGGACTTTGAAAAGGTCTGGTGTTCATTGTCATTGTTTAGCGTTTTTGACATTCTTTCGGGCAAAATTGATATATTTAGGGAAAAAATCACAAGTTTTCGTATATAAGAACTTTTCAGTTCAGATTCATGGGCACTTTTGCACTTATACTATTAGTGTTGCACATTTTTGCGAGATACTAAACACAAGCATAATATAATTAATCCATAATTACATATTACTCTCCCATAGGTTATGTTCCCGCTGATGTTTAGAAGTGTAGCCGAGATTGCGTCATTCCAGTTCTGAGTGTCTGTCCACCACAGCAGCATTACTAACAAAGTGTGTGCTTAAATACTTTAGTGTTTAGTGCGAATGTGATTTTTCTCTTATTGATGTTGAAACTTGTAGTCAAGATCGCATCAGCCAATTTATGAGCAAAAGGCTATACAAGTATATAACAGTAAATTAGCAGCTAGCAACATTACGAAGTGTTTAGTGTGAAGGTGAATTTATTTTGGTTTTGATAATACTGAAAATACTACAGATATAAATAAATACCGAATACTGGTAATTTGTCAAATCAAATTACTTCGGACTGTACAAATGAGTAAAAGTTAAGGAAAAGAAAACTAGGAAGAACTCGGCATGTCCAATTTTTGGAAATCCATCGGAGTTTTCCGAAATTGTTCTACCAACTGTCGAAGATGTGTTGAAGTTCTATCTCTGGATTCGAGACCAAGCCTCTGCGGAATCAGGAAAGCCAAAACCTGTTTCGGAAATTGCAGAGATCGTCGGCAAGAAAGTAGAGGAAATCTGGACAAAGGCATCAATCGCAGTCATCTCCCAGAAACGAGTTGTTGATATGATTCGCTCGTATCACAACAGGTATTCCAAAATGATGAAGAGCGTGAAGAAAACAACTGAATCTGCTATTCAGGCCAGGAAGGCGTTTCTGGAAAATACCAGAATTACTCTCTTCCACATTGCAGCGTGCAAATGTCCTGATTTCCGATGTTGTACTTGTGAGCAATTCAAAAGAGTCCCTCCCAGGGAAAGAGATTTCCTGTGTGATCAGCGAACTATCAGAAGGATGTTCATTGGATGCTTGGATACGAAAACGACGAAGCGAATACTAAGGAAAGCAGAGAGAAAGGAGAACAGAGAAAAAGCAAGGAAAAGAAAGTTGAAACAAACTTTAGAAGTGCAAGAAGATAGTGAAAGTAACGGAGACATTGAAGTTTCTGTGGCTTCTTCAGATAACTATGATGATGAAGAGTTTACTCCTAGCCGAAAAAAACAACGAGAATCGCCGCACGAACTCAAACCGATCCCTCCGACCACTAGGCTAACCCTATCGAATTTTTCAATAGCTTGTGATCCAACTGGAACGTCAGACAGAAATGCTTCCCAACTCGCGACGGCGATCTTCAGAGATGTGGGAATCGTAACAGAAGATGATTATTCCAAGGTCGTAGATAGGAGCAAAGTAAGACGAGAGAGGAAGAAAACCAGAGAGCACTTACAAAAACAATGTGCAAATGAAGAGACGGTCCTGCGAGCAGTCTACTTTGATGGAAGGCGCGACAACATGATCAGTCAAGAAAAGAGAGGAGGAAAATTCCATCGAGTTGTTGTTAAAGAAGAACACGTGTCTGTAGTTCAGGAACCTGGCTCTCTGTATATCGGACATTCCACGCCATCGACAGGGGCCAGCACTTCCATTGTTGAAGGACTTTTACAATTGCAAGATTAGCAGGGATTTTCAACAGAGCATATTCTGGCTGTTGGTTGCGACGGAACTGTGGTGAATACTGGACATACCGGTGGAGTTATCCGACAGCTTGAAACAAACCTGGGAGACCATTACAGTGGGAAGTCTGTCTACTTCATGCAAATGAGTTACCACTTCGTCATCTCCTTCAATATTTGGACGGTCCTACGACCGGGACCCTACACGTTTTCTGGGCCTATAGGAACTCAACTCCAGAAGTGCGAGACACTGCCAGTGACTCTCTACGAAACTATTGACACAGTTCTGCCGTCAGTGGACTCTAAAGATCTCAGCTCTGGCCAACAATAAATCTACGAAATATGCCAAGCAATTGCAAGTGGATAATGCACTACATCCTTGGAAAGCAAGGACCCTGGAAAACTCTCGCAGTCGAGATGGTTAACTACTGCCAACAGAATTCTTCGACAATACATAGGTACAGCGAATCCTTCTGAGACTCTGAAGACGCTTGCTACATTTGCCTTAAAGGTGTATGCTCCCACTTGGTTCGATATTAAGTTCAAACCGCATTTTGAGGAGGATCCGAAGCATCTCTGCAGTCTATTCGCTCGGTCTCGGTATCTTAGCGAAGAACTAAAGAAGATAGTAGACCCAGTTATTCAAAGGAATGGTTTTTTTGGTCATCCTGAAAACATCCTTGTTTCCATGATTAAAGACGAACGAAGACATATTCGGGAACTTGCGTTGAGGAGAATTCTGAAGGCCAGGGCAGAAGGAAAGAAGGAGCATATTCGCAAGTTCAAGGTCCCTCCAATGAACCCTAGCGCAATGGACTACATCGACTTAATCAACTGGAATGAGTGCGAGGTGACCGAGCCACCTATAACAAGAAACATACCAAGCAATGAGATCAATAGGATGTTGTAAGGGGAAATTCCTTCGAGGTTGATCAACTGGATATCATCAACATTCCTTGCCACACACAATCTGTAAAAAGGATTGTCAAGCTTGTCACTGAAGCCTCCAGTGCTGTTTGTGGGCCTGACAACAGAGACGGATTTATCAGAGCGAGGCTGGAGAGCAGAAAAAGACTACCGAAAGTGGAGACAAAACAGGACTTCTTCAAATCGTAGAAAGAAACATTTCCAGATTGTAGGTAGGGTGGTTGGGTTGGGAATGGGTGGAGCTAGAATCCAGCCACCTCCTCGTGTCTGTTCTGGGTTATGGAAGGATGTGTAAAGGATATTGTGTACTTGCAGAAATGCAGAGTACAATTATACTTTACCGCCTGATGTAAGCGAAGAGCTGCTAAACAAATATAATTTTTATGTGCATTCTGAACAATACACGGATACTGCCAAGTATGAATTTTTAATAGAAAATCTGGTTTCCCGCCAAAACCGTCTGAAAAACGCGAAATAGTCACAATGAGTACTAAACACTTTTAATGTCAGCATCATGACGAATCTAACGATGTAAGAAACATTAACATATCCTCAAAAATAAGCGAGATAAGTGCAAAAAAAAAATGTAAAAAAAAAAACCGGCTAAATTTGAATAATTTGAAAGAAGCGCCAAATTTGCCCCTGGCGGGAGATCAGAACATTAACGAAATGGACTGAAAATTTGCACACTTGTTCCTGAGATCATTTGGCAACTTTTCCGCACTAGCCCCATATAGATTTCGAAAATAAGTGAAAAAGTCAATTTTTCGCTCCACCCCAGTAAAAGGCCTACATAGATCATTCTACTTTATTCCTTTATCAATATTGAGTAGCTATTAATTAATATAGATTTTTTTTATAATATCATAATGTAAGGATATTTATAATCATGATAACGTATCACGATGATTACAACAATGACGATGAGTACATTATTACCTCACAATACTATCAGTTAGTAAGACAAATCGATGATACTTTGCAGCTCCTGGTATCTAAAAGAAATGCTATTTTACAGAGAGCAAAAGAGCTCTAACGTTCGTGTGTACTAATAGGTGGCGGCGGTGATTAGTTTCCCGCTCATAAATCAGATTCTTTGCACTTATTAACATAAGGGGCAGTGCATTATGTAGGCCGAATGTTTCTACACACATTCATGTTAAGAAACGAAAATAGCTTTTTTGTGAGATACGAGGTAGCTGCAAAGTACCATCGAAATGTTGTTACCTTCTTCCCCCCGGACACTGGTGAAGAACCTGGGAGCCCTGTCACTGAACATGTAATGGTTAAGTGAATGAGATGTCTATTCTGTTTCACGCGCACCTCAGGGACGGGTACGCTACGGGCTTTCATTGAGAGGTTTGCTGCAACGTCCAAGTCGTCAGAGAATGGGATATGTATTTTAGTAGGTGGTTTCGGGGAAGGATCTAGACCTACCTCTTATTTTATTTTGAAGATGGAGGAGAATATTTTGAAAGGTAATGCGATCGCACAGGTCATGAGTGCAGTTTGGGACATTGATACGGAATGAGGGGAGTAGTGCATATCGTTGCAGTAGGCCTACATAGTAATATATGCAGTAGGCCTATATAATGTAGAAACATGAAATAAAAGTAGACTAAGAGAATTAACAGAAATAATACAATTTCTTCTCCCAGCAAAATATCAGTGGGAGAAATGGGCTTAAAAATGTTTTGTGGGGAAATTCCCCTTTCCTCACAATTTTGTAAACTGATTACTTTTTGTACGTGTCGTGCTGTGAAATTACTTTTTATAATCTGTCTCTATAATGCCAACCATTGATTATAAACTATTCCTACATCTTCTAATTTATTTTATGAAAAGGATCTTCTTCACTGGAAGAAAAGGGGGATTTATACAAAATAAAGTGTGTGAAATATCTAAGTGATAACAAAAATTGCCAACAAGGTGAACACAAATTTCTTTGCATGCCTAATGAAATATTTGCTCTTATTCTGACTACCTACCCCCCTCCCCAATCAAAAACAACAACGATAACACGACAAATCTGTAATGCAAAGCAAAAGCAGGTTAAGGGAAAAATCTTTATTTTACAGGAAAAGGAAAATAAATTTCATATTATTATGCAAGACTCGTAGGGTACACGATTTTCAACTGCGATAACTTCGTTCCTTGTTGCTGGATTTTTAGTTAAAAAAAAAAAAGTATCCTAAGAAAATATAAACCGAAACAAATCTTATTCATAAACATGACTTCATTTTAGCCGAGAGTTTTGACCGAACCCTTTTTTCGTGGTCCTACAGGAATATGGAACAAATATGCATTGTTATTATATTCAAATTAAATGTCAGGCAAAATTCCACTTACCTCTCTCTTGTTCTAAAATTTTCATCGACCTGGGCCAAAGAGGTACAAAGAATTCAATTCTAACATTTTTTCATATATACAGATATGGCTTTTATCTCCATGGTCTCCTTTATTCCTTTATTAGGAAAAAAAAAAAAGATTTGTTCCACATACTTTTCTAAAAGTAAAACAGAATATCATTGCTAAACTGAAAGTATTGTAATAAATATAATATAATAATCGTTTATTCAGTATACGTTTGTCAACACAATATGTATAGCGTATATATTGCCTTTTTAGAAATTATCCTTCGTTCGGTCAACATAAATACCAGTAGTATTAAAAAATTAAATTCTTTCTTTTTTCCACTCCGTCATTCTATTTTTGTCCTTCTTTCCTGTTTTTCATTTAATATTTAAAGAAACTCTTCTTTGCTGATGTAGAAGTAATACAATTTTTGTTCCGTTCAGGGGTGGAAACTTCATTATGTCACGTGCGTTAACCAATTTACTCGATCTAGGCGACTATTTCATCCGTGCTCTAAAATTAAGTTTGCATTCATTTACAAAGATTAAAATCCAGCTGCGTAATTCTGTTCCTCTTCCAGAAGATATCGTTCTTTCTATTTCTTCCAGTAACACATTTTTTTCTTCATTTCAGTCCTATTTCCATTGTTTCCTCTTTATTTTCTGCCCGTTTTCCGTTTTAAAAAATCAATTTGTGTCTTGTGGAACTATTCCTGAGTTTAATTTCTAATCAGTGCGAGAAAATAGATCAAAGCAACATTTCTTCATTAAAAACTTAATTATTTCAAAATTAAAGTTATGACTCCACAAAGTAGTGTTATTTTAACGCTAGATAGAAATTTATAAAGAAAGAGGTACATGTACTGAGAACTGGTGGACAGAATTTGTAGAAATAAAAACAATGTTGCTGACATTCTTGAAATCGAACCTTTATTTATTTATTTTTGTCTTTGCAGTAGTTTTTGGCTACAGGGAGTCATATCACAGTGACGGTAGGAGTAACGGGGAAAGTAGTTATCATGGTCTGACCAATCCGTCCTTCACGCATGGGACTGAACAAAGAAGTTAAAACAGTTTGATTCTCGCCCAATTCTTTTCTAGTATAAAAATACGATTTTGTACAAGATAAAATCAGATCACTCAGCGATTAATCATATTTCTCATTGTAATAAACTTGAGAGGCTCAGTGGAATAAGAGCACATGTCACATCTCAACGAAAACTGACTGTTTACGTAAAACAGACAGCTCATCTGGCGTCTTCACCCGTAATTACTGTGCCTGTGGAAGGTACTATTTTTGTACTAAAATAAATATACAATTCCCACTTTTTGGCAGTGGAAAAAGGGCACATGCCACAAGGTCTAGTGTAGTCAAGCCAGAGATAGTAAGGGTTTACATGAAGTATTCTCACAATGACATGGAAGTGCATCTGAATATAAGTCTGCATCGACCAAACCTTGCCACTGGCCAAGTACAATCACAGATACTATTTCCAACTTTCTTTGAAGTAGTTCTGCTATTCTTGAACATCTCAACGGCACAAATAGATACGTCTTTTATTCATAAATTAAAAGCGCAGTGCCTCAATGAATGAAAGCAAAATACTAATGTTTTTCAGTCAAACCTAATACACCAGTACCACACGAAAATTGACAATAAAATTAGGAATTATAAAAAGGAAAACGAGGCCAACAAAACGTCATCACATTACACAAGTACGTGATACCAAAGAATAATTACATGAAAGAATGTCCGCTGCAGAATTCTACTTGAATATTTTCAATCGTTATAGTCTGAGCCTCTAATCGGATATGAATATTTCGCTCAGAAATACCAAATCTGGTACCTGACAACTTTATAGCAGGTCGCATGCGAGAACTTGATGTACAGCAGTGTACTTTGTCTTTGACATCAGAACAAGAGCTTTCACTGCCAAAACCGATTACCACAGAGAAGGTCCAGGCATATTTTTCTTAGGGATCCCATCTACTCCCGTCCTTCTACATGGGTTCAAGACATATTCTTTTGCATGACTAATGCCTTTCCCACAAAATGCTAGATGAAGTACTCTTCGTTGATATTATTCCCCATACCTTACTTGAAGTTATTTGAATTCCTATCAGTAAAAACAGACACCTTATCAAGTTTCAAATTTTCGCCAGACAATTTTTTTGGTACACTGCTTAAAAATATTTTCTGGAATATTGTTAACAGAAAAATACATCTCGCATAGCGTTAAGTTAACCGATTTCACTTGCCCTTATGGTGGCCATTAGGGTATGGTTGTAAAAAGCCGGTCAATGATAAGTTAAGTAAAATTGAAATGCAAGAAATTTTGGGACTCTTAATACTTTTCAATTAACATAGTAATTAGAAATGTAATTAATATGAACCATCATCCATACGTATTTTGACCGTACATTCGACTCGTAATATGAAATCATCTTATTAGTTCACGTACAACGTACTGATTAGTAAAGTTACTTATGATATTCAATAACCACACCTAGCCTGTAATTTGAACATTTATTAGAGTTTTATATGTTTCAACCAATTCCTGTATAATATAATTTGCTATCCCGCACAAGTTTATATTCCTCCAAAGGTTTGAACAAGCACTTCGCAGCAAGGCGCTTCTTTTACAATTGGTATCGGCAACTACATCGAGTATCCCATGATATTCTTTGTTGTCCCTCATTGAAGGAGGTGTAAACCTTCAGAACAATCAAACATTTACTATCTTTCTACAGCGCATCATACTCAATCTTTGTACGTCTCCCACGTCCTTATCCGTTAGAGTCTTGACTGCTGCAGTTGGAAGTATAGATACGCCTACCCTTTTTGTCTATGTTTTACCGTCGGGCAGTAAATTCCTATACTTGTGTCCCTCCTTAACAGAGCTGACAAAAAATGTAATCGACTCTCCTGGTTTTGCCCAATTTATGATTACACACTTGCATAAAGTTTTACTCCACTCAAAATTAATGTTTCCCGCTCCTTCCGCGCATTTCAGACATTTTCCTTAACTAACATTAGTCCCGTATTTGGTGCAAAATTACTGCAGTGTTCTTTCTCCTACCCCTCAGTCCTTGTAGTATAAAATAGTTCATCATATATCTTCCTTCTCCAATAAAATTATATTCAAAAGTCACTGTTCCTTTCCCTCTAGATTCCTTTTATCATATTAACGCTGATCAGTAACGTATGGTTTATTCGTGTTTCAAGGTACAAGCAATCCAGCAACAGTAAAATGTGACGCATATTCAGAGCAAATACGCAAAACATTTCCTTTCAAATGTATATTCATTATCCTGATTTTTCTTTATTTCCTGCAACGAAACAGAACAGTGTTGTCTGGTTGACACCCATACTCTCTTACATTTGTCCTCTAAGCACGTATTCTAACAACTCTCATCTCTGCAAAGAGCCTCTGGACTCTCCTTATCGAGAAAATATTTTCTATACTATCTTACAGTGCTAAAATCTTGAACATACAATATGCGCTCACAGGCCTCTGCTTTTCTTAATCGAGAGAGCAATATTGAACTTTGCATTGTAAAGAAAAATGGACCAGTCGGTAACGTCGCTGGCTTCGGATCGGCTATTAGAAGATATTATTGGTTCGAGTTCCGCTGGCAATTATCCTAAATTAGGTTTTCCAGGATTTCCTCCATTTTACCAAGTAAATGCCGGGGACGATACCACAATTAAAGCACTGGCAGCTATCTATCTCATTCCTTTTTCCTGAATGGTCGGGAGACGTTATTCCTCAAACATGATAGGCTTAGGCCACATAGTTCCTTGCTCAACATATGCAACCCTCAAAAAAAAAAAAAAAAAAAAAAAAAAATTGAAATCTTTCTTTTCGGTCAAAGATATATTCTTACATATTTCTCTGTCTCCATCTCCTTAACCACGAACTAGATGAATTCCATGTTAACGGAGGACGCACCTTCTGTTTTAAAATTAATCTAAAGCTGATTTTATGGAATAGAATAGAACAGAAATGTATTCGTCTGTGTGGTACATGCAGTCGTGACCTGTGATACATTAGATTCGTCAATGTCTCTATATATGAGACAGAATATTTAATTTTAAAAATTACTAACAGTATAGTAACCCTTATTTACCAAAAGACAGAAAAGCTTAGATTTAAATTTATTTATATTTTCAATACTCTTAAGGTATTTCGGTAATTTATTGTGCTATCGTGGCCAATATAATCTTTACATGACTTTATTATACACATTTTTCTTTAAGCTTATAAGATAGGCCACCCAACTGACGTAGAGAGGGCGATGTGTGATTCCGAGAGAGTGTGTGTGAACGAGCAAGGGTTGGATTTTTTTTCTTTAAGAGAAATCATTATCGCATGTTCTGGCTTCTGGAAAGAAATTTATGGTTTCTTGTAGTATGTAGGAAGTAATGAAAAAAACCTTTGATAATCGCATTTGAAACACCAAAACAGGGAACCTAAAGCAATTTTCACTTTAGTTGACCCATTAGTTGAAATTTACTGAAAGATGTAATTTAAGTTGTCCATTAGAAAAGATCCTTGCCGAACATAGAGAAACGAAAATGAATGTTGAAACCTATGGTTACTAGGTATTATTTCTTTCTTAATGAAACGAGTATTACGTAGAACACTAACGTTATGCACGAAAGACAAGACAAAACGTCTGTTTCTATCAGTTCTTCAAAATGGGGCACGATATTTATGCTTTATAACTTCTGATATCATATTGTTATTTACGTTACAAAGAAGATGTTAGTAGCAAAATACACAAAATATGCTGCGTGCTAAGTTATAATAAATAATATTATATATATATATATATATATATATATTCAACAGATACAAATAAAAGAATGAATCTTTGAGCATCATAAAGAATATCTGAGATTAATTAAGATCCTTCTCTTTCCAGACAAATATTTGTGTGTGTGCGTGTGCGTGTGATAAACGTAGATATTAGTATGTATTATTCCAAACGGCCATCATACCTTACTTGGTAGAGCGTTGGTTTCGCATTCGGGAGGTCCTCGGTTCGGTACCAGCGGATGACTGTCCTGACTTAGGTTTTCCCAGTGTTTTCCTCAGCCATACCAAGCATGTACCGGTATGGTACCCTCAATTTAGGACCTCGTCGACTCCCTACCGCATTTCGCAAAACCTTATCTCGGAGTGATCCATAGGTGCCTAACAGCTATAAATAAGATGCAAACCCAACGAGTATAATATATAAACCTGTCGTTCTGTCGCTTCTTAATGCCGTGTGGATGGATCAACATGGAGACCGAGATGGATCGAGTGGCCGTAGTTCAGTTGTTATAGCGTTGGCTTAGCAATCGAAAGGTTCTAGTACGGCCATCTATCCTGACTGAGGTGTTACTGGGCCATTTTCCTCACGACACGAATAAACTAATGTTTATGATAATCTGGAGAGATAGAATAAACACACACTCACATAATGACAGGAGAAGGAATGAGTAAGAAAGAAAGAAAAAAGGAACTGACGAAGTCATGGAAAGAAAGAGAAAGATAGAGAAAGTTCAATGAAAGCATAGAAACTAGATTGATTTATTATTATCCTAAAGAACAAGCGCAAACACACAGTTTACTTTCTGATTCTAGCTAGTGATGCTTCTTCTCTCTCCATCTCAAGGAGAATCTCTGATTGAGTTCTGTAAATAGTTGAAGCTATCATTTTAGTCGAAAAAACAGGGTGATGAATGGAGATCGAATCCGGGTTGTCAGAATGAAAGGTCAAGACGGAACCACTGCACTACACATTTCACTTATAAAAATCTCCTCAACACATGTTACAGTTGTTTTGTGCTAAAGAAGAACAAGAAAACTGGACGTTTCAGGTATTTGCACTGTTAGCACACAGATACTTTATTTTGCATCTTCCAACCAATACTCGTCTTCTTCTTTTTCTACACGGACGTACCTACCAAAAGGAATTCGGCTCGCTGCTTCAACATTCCTTAGTATTCGTCGTTTACGAACAGAAGCGTCTATTCGATTGTTCACTTTTGCCTTGTAAAAAGGTCTTTGGTAAGAATAGGGTTCGAACCTCTGTTACTCACGTTCAATATTCAGAAGTCTGACACCGTTCCACTGGACTAGCGTCCTTAGCTGAAATTAAGCTTCCAGAAGTACCATTACTACTTTCAGTGGTCGGTTTCACAAAACTTTTGGACTAGAATTACTGGTCTCTACACTATTAATATCAATTCGCTTCACAAGTTTCTGTTTCTCAAAGTTGCAGTTGTAAAATACTAGCTACAAATCAACGGACTAGTATCACAAGTGAATGTGACTAATATTATTAGTGATTATGTTTCTCGAAATAACAGTGTAGTCGTCTACACTTGTAACCAACAAGTAAATGTCCACAAGTATCTGCAGACTTGTAGCGTATGTAGATGGATCGTTACAAGGCAAGATTTACTTTCTACAGGAAAAGTATAATTGATAAGAGAGTTTGGAAATGGAATTAAGTGCATATATTTTTCAAATGGATTAAAATTTTAAAAATATAAATATAGTGTGGTTCAACGTAACTCTAAAAATGCAATGTCTTTCCACCATAAATATTAATCCGATAATTGTGATGCTGTAGTCAAG
>JAGDQP010034228.1:0-20234 GCA_022664845.1 Lepisma saccharinum | reverse complement strand
AAAAACATTCGATCAGGATAAATGGATTCATATTTCTTTTATTTATATTAATAACTTTTACAGACGTTTGGGATATCAGCTCGTCACAACACACATGCTCTCGCGATCACTTTCGTTGATAGGAAAGGGAGCAGCCAGGATCTCTATACTACTGTAGGTACCTGTATCATTTCAACATTGGTCATGTTCAAACTTAGAAAAAACTTTGGACTAGCTCAACCAGGAGGCTACGACTAAAGCAAGCATGAACAAGGCAGAACCTACGCTCCCTCTTCAGTACGCAGAACTTACGCTAACACGCGAAATTTATAATCTGAAAGCAGTAACGCAAGATATTTAATATATTTCAGAAATTACTAGGCCCTTTTTAAAAGTTTAAAACTTCTACATTTATTCGAATATATAACTACACTGCTCCTTCATGGCAAGAGGGTCTTTCTATTTAAATTGCTGCACTGACATAAAACCACAACCATTTGTTTCATAGAGAAGGGTTCCATTGTCGTCACTTCACTCGCAAATTTACTTATATTTCTGTCTGTGTGTGGCAAACGACGTAGGTAGTTCTTAAACTATCTCCACAATCAAAACTGCCTTTCAAGTCCAGGAATAAAATGTATTAGGATAAAAGGAAGTGAACGCAATCATAAAAGAGAAAATATAAAAAACGCAATGCATAGTATGAGATGATTATGCAAATCATTCCACTAGGGGCAGGATTTTCGTCTCTTCCGCTCCAGCCTCTTGGCAGAAGACCAGGTTTTAAAATGAGAGAAACATTTTTTAAATAATACTTTTCTTGATATATTTTTTTATCACTTAATTTTGCTTTCGGCAATGAAACAGAAACTACATAATCCTATCCACTGACTATAAGGAAGGAAAATTGACAAGAAACTAACTGGGTACGAGATGTCTATGTGTGAATTGACCTAAGACTATGAAAGTACAATTAAAAATAAAAGTGGTGTAGGTTAAAACAGTACAGCCTGAAGCCATTGCTTTATTGCACAATTTATGGTTTTCAGAAATATGTCTTTTGTGGTTGGTCCGGCGGTCAGCTGTAACCGCATTCTGTAAAACACTGTTAGCACATTAATGAGATAAAATACATTTTTAAAGTCTGTTGGTATTTGTGTTACCAAACGAAGTTCAATATCTTATTAATACTGTAGAAGTTTCGCAATTGTCGGTGAGGCAAAACGAAAAGAAGACAATGGGCATTTTCTTTTTAACAAAATGCAATGGACAAAGTAGTTGCTTAGTTATCGGAACTAAAGAGACGGATGCTTCGTTTCCTCCAATGAGACGAGACGGATGAGAGAATGCTGGCCTAAAGTAAACGCTACCTTCCCAAATCTTGTTCTACAAACAGTAAAATACAGCTACTTAAGATGCTGTAAAGCCTAATTTGAAAGTTTCAATAAAGAATGGAATGTGAAAATGGATATGACCAGACAACAAGGAACTATTTCGTGATTTTCTAAAATCGTAGCAGTATGATAGAATTTAACAGTAGTAGATAATAACTGCCCTGGGTAGACGTTGGATGCTTTCATGCCAGTCCAAATAAGTTGCTGTTGTCTCAATTTTGTTGTCATGTTCAAAATACACTTAGTTATATAATTGAAGACCTTCTTCGTAAGTTATAAGAAAGAAAATTATGATTTGTTCGTCATTTGTTAATTAATCAGAAGATGAAATACGAGAATAAACGATTTAGAGATGTGATAAAACTAGTAGGCCTATCATATGTATGGTCAGTCTTCAAAGTTCTGTCTGAACTAACAAAGTAAGTATTTTGTCTCGTTACTATGGAAACAATAACTAGTTTCGAAATGTACCTAATAGATTAAATAAAATCTTGAGATCAGTACTTTGCATTCCATTTGGTTGGAAAAGGTTTGAGTTCTCAGATAAAAGATGAAAATGTGTTCAATAATGGTTACCACAGAAACGGTTTCTGATTTTTAAATTCAAATGGAGCCAAATCATTGAGCATTGTTTTGTCTCTTAGTCATATTTTCAAATTTGGTTGCAGCCGGCACAAAATTGATATTATTAGTTCGTTTGAATCCTGTTACCTTGGAAACGGAGAGACTCGCAGTGGTCCGAATAACAGAATACGTAATATTTTTTGATCAGTTCATAAATGTCACTCTATCATCAGCAACATGTTGAAGAATGAACAATCCGTGACGATAGTTTCGTTAAGATGTAGGTAAACGATTTGAACTTGGCAAGTTCTGCAAATGCGGCAATGCCATGGTTTTGACAACGTAGATAATATACGAGTGTCGCGTATAAAACCTTGAAAATTAATACGTTAATGTTGGCATGCATGACCACTACCTAACTCTATGGGTTGGCCTCGCAAGTTCATCCAGGCAGTAACAAACGGTCCTGTCAAAGGCCCTTTCTAATAATCCTCCCAGAACTAAAGGAAGAAATACAATTAGGTGGGAATCTGTTATGTATGGAAGTATATATTAAGCAGAGCGATTAACGTTCGTTGTGCCCTTACTTCATGGTTAATAATTGTCATTCATTATTCCTCATTGTTTCTCAGTGTTGATGAATTAAAAGCAGGGGAATCGAGAAGAACTTATGAAACCTCTTTTCAATTGTCGGCTAATCTTTAATGAATTAAGATATATTTATTTTGGTTGAGACAACCTGCGACTTACGAGTCGGAATTTCTGTCTTTAGCGTGAATTAAGGCGCAAAATGCATAAAAAAATTGGGACTGATTGTGGATGTACCAAAGCCTGGATTCGCAACTACTAATGACGGGAACACAGCAAGGTGATTTTTGCCGACCCGTCTTTATATGCATCTATTTGAGACGTGGATGAAGTCATCATAAGCAGGTGTGCCGTTATTTTGAAGGTCATTAATTTCAACTATGAAAAAAAAAATGTGAATGCGTTTGACAAATACTGCGTCGAAACTGCAGAATGTTATGTAGCACTGTACAATTGGTACTACATGCCAGTTTCCGTGCACACAGTACTCATTGTGTGGGTACTACATGCCAGTTTCCAAGGGTGTCATGTCGTTCCAAATGTCATTATTGCGTTAGGTGAGCTGTCAGAAGCAGTTCAAGAAGTAAAAAGTAAATGTGTAAGGCACTAGAGGAACACCGCATGCAGAAAAGTTCCACAATGAAGAGAAACACAGATATACGTATTCACCCGACTGCTATTAAGCTCAGACACTTATCTCAACTCTTTTACCCCTCTAAAAGAAGTTTCTCTAATTACGCTTAGGTTCATAACGGCCTTCGTTGATCAACGAGAACCCCTAAAAAGAAACTGATAGTGAAGGACAGTCCAAAAACAAAGGAAAATAATGAAGATTGTCTTATATAATTCCTAATTTTGATTGTAATTTCAAAATTTGACAAATTTTTATTCAAGGTTAGAGATAATCTATTTCACTTATTGCGTTTTACAATCGCAATCATTTTCAATTCTATAGCAGTGTAGTTGATTAGAAAGAAAATGCTTGAACAATTTTGAGATGTTACAATTTCCTTGTTCAATCCAGAAATGTGCATTCAGTTTCACATTCGGTTCGATTATGTTTCTTAAAATATTTGTTAAAATTATTGTAATCCTCTAAAACGATTATTTCTCTTCAAATTATAAAGTAAATGCGATCACTAAAATAATAAATTAGAATAAACGATTACGAATAATTTGAATTACTTTACTAAAATGGAATCACCAGAGAAACATCATCTACGAAACGCAGAAAGTTTCACCAAAATCGGTGCGCTCACTTCAAAATTTTATTCGAACAAACATGTATAAAAGCAACCCACATAAAGGAATCGAATCGTGTGACGTCCTCTGTTTTTGAAGTCGATTAAACAGAAAAGGTTTTCCAGAAATCGGTTGCTGTACTTATTACTCTTATCTACACGAAATGACACCTTGTTTCGCCAAAATATACGTATACAATGCTGCGTTAACATAGGAAGTCTCATGGTTCACAAGGAATGGAACCGCCCGAAATTGCTCACACTGAAAGAGAGACTGTTATCTTCCCAACGCTCTTTCGACAAATGCATATATTTATTTTCTCATTGTTTGCTATTATACGCTCGTTTTACTTAATTGTCAATCTCTTCTGTCCAATCATTCTTCGGACGTCATAAAGGATGCCCTACTTCTATTTGGAATACTACTATAAATTTCCTACACGTCAAAGTATTGCGGATGATTGAGAAATGCATCTTTAAGTTTCGCGAACTTATTGAATCTGTTCCAAAAATCTTGACTATATAACACTGGGAATTTAATATCATTGACTAAATTTCTCTTCTGAAACAAAGACGTTGTCTATGGGTTTTACGTGTGCAAATTTGCACTTGTTTTATTAAGAATATAAATAAGCTTTAAAACTTTAGTGTCAAATATGATTAATACATTAATGATAAAAAGTTCATAAAACAAAGCGTAAAAGTTACATCGAAGAAGAAGCCATTTTCAAAAACAATAAAACATAAATTATCTTCAGAGGCATTTACTACACATTTACATGACATAATAAATAACACCTACTATTTATATGAACGTTATAATTAATGCCTATAAACCTAATTGCAGAATATATGAGAAATATTGTTTTATATTGGTGAACCACCGGCTGTTATCTTTAAGCTTCTTGTCTTCTATTTTTGGGGGAGGGGAAAAGGCATTCTCATTATTCAATAAGAGCGTGAGAATGCATATTTAAAGTTACTTGTCAAAAGTGTTCCTCGTAATACCATGACAAAAAAATATGTTGCTCAAACAAGATTAGATTCTATAGTAAGATAATATACTTGTTAGATCTCCAAATAAATGCTACTAATTTTCATGTTTGATGACTGCAGTTCTAGGATTAAGTACTCCATTAATTTCAGTTTTGTGCGGAAATTGGAATATAGTACTATGCGACTTCAACTCAACTCTTCATTCAAGGACAATGTGTATCCATTATCTTACGCAATATAGAATTAGAAGATGGAAATAGAATCGGGGCTAATTTATTTTAGGATTTCTGCTAAGAGGAGGATTTAATATTGGCTACTAATCTATGAAGTTTAGCAAAGCTGAGGGGTGTTCCGTTTCTTTTGTAGATGGGTTATTATATGTTATACATGCCGTTAATTATTACCTTCTTGTTTGATGTTTGTACGCGTACGTAAACTTTCGCTAAAAAAGAAAACGTCTGACGAAAGAAAGGTTACCTACTGGTTATTTTTTTCCCAATATCTCGTCGAACTCTATTCTTTCCTAAGTTTTCATCCTTTGATATGGTTCTGAACGAAACAAGTAAGAAATTCCGTTTGCATTTCTTGGTTTTTGTTCTTTTTCTTCCAACTGTTCCGCTTCAAAGCAAAATTCGGATCGTTGCATCACGACCGTCAGACGTTCGTTAACAACTCGTATCCAATCGGCAGAAATCTCATTTTGTGTTCTGGATAAGAGAAGAATGTAGACGGTACTTTTGTTCATCTGACATCACGAGAAAGATGAAATCAGACCAACATGACTGAGGTCAGTGTTTCCTCCTTCTCTGTCACTGATTTGAGAACCATTTTTAGTCGTTTTCCCCGTTTGCATCATGGCGACTTAGATACGGTACCTTGCTACAGTGGTGGAACGTCTACCTACAACTTTTCAGAACACCTTGCAAAGAAATGTTACGTCATCCGACCGGAACTTAACGTCACGTGACTTGGGTAGGTGTTCGCTGTTCCGAAGCACCAACTCAAGTCGACTTATAAGAAAAGGTTGACAAGTCAGTTACGCAACAGGTACTAAAGCCTGAAGCGAATTAACAAACACATAGCTACCGTCATTTATTTGAAAATATTTCTTTAAGAAGAGAAGCCAATCAAATGTTTTAAGGAAAAGGTAAATAATAAGTAGACCTGCTTGGAACGAAATGAATTTATACAGAGGAAACCGCCTTTCTTCACACCAATGTAGCCAGTATCCAAATCAATGATAAAACGATGCTACTCGAAAATACGTTCGTTGAATCTGTTTTGTTAGTTTAGTGTGTACCGTGTATTTACCCCCTCTGCCCATTTACATTGTATGTGTGTTGCTCCACCCTTAAGAACAGTTTCCGGTGTAACTTTAAATGCTTCTTTGGCCTTGGAATCAATCATTTCTCATGACACAAAGCTTGGAAGTGGAACGCTTAAAATACTTTTTACCCTTTAGTGCTATAGCATTGAGGTTATTATTCGTTTTTATTTCTATAATGACAACATGTATTTTATTATATTACAATGTAAACCCTATATATTTTTTGTCTTTTAATTTTACATTTAAGACTTCCGCTGTGATACAGCGATGGAAGTTGAGGAGTCCAAGTTTAAACATAATTTCCACGAAAAAACAAGTCTAATCTAACGTCATTGTAAACCAACAATTTCCAATGCTGGACTGTTAGTAATGTATTCCTATGTTAGTAATGAACTCTTTCCGTGCACCGGTATCTAAGTTTTTCCGAACCATGTCAATTCCGTTATAGCAAATTTTCAGTTCCTTTGAATTATGGTAGCCAGAATTGTAGCGGAGTCAAGGTGCGCCAAGGCAGCGTCCCGGCACATTTTTAATGTTAGAGAACACCCTTTGTTTCAATCAATTTAGTGTTTATTTCTCAAATATTGATTTTTACACAAAACGTGCAAATAAGGCAACTTAACCAGTTTCGAGAGTACCTTTCTGTCCGGCGTGGACTACCGGCAACGAATGAGTGCTATTGTAGGCTTACTCAAACGAATAATGCTTGTGGTTTCGGTAATGGTTGATTTTATGAACAGCTGAAATTACAAAATTAGGTAGGATTTTTGGTTGTTCTACTAAGGTGGCGTTTGCTTTATGTTAGACTCAGCATGTTGCTTTCACTAACGAACAGAATGTATTTTATGTAACTGCTTACTAAATTGCTTAGATTTTATGGAAAGTTATTGTGACCAAACAGAAGAGATGAATGGCTGCTTATCAATCGACGTATGCCGAACAGAAATGTGTCTTAGTAAGTGATAAAAAAACGTAAAGGCACGTCTCATGTAAAAAGTTTATGATTTAACAACACGGTACGCGTAAAATATTCAACAGCATTCTGTATTTATCAATATTTAATTTCTAGGTATCTCTTGGTTCACAATATTACAAAAGACAAATGAATGGCAAACATTTCAAAAGAAAATTTCTGTTCTGTGACAAAGACTCGCGAAATGAGCATTTTTCCTTTTCCTCGGCTACTATATACACACGAACATGTACAGATATGTATACATGTACACATGTATGTACAGAATTAATAGTAATGGACCATTTGTGAATGAGGTACCCTGGTACTATTTGTTTTACGACTACATCACTGCTTGAAACTTTATCATTATTATGTCACTTTACGCCGTTGTTTGAGGCGTATGCGCCAACAAAAGTACAGTATATGTGCTATGTTAAAAGATAGCACACAGACTTTTGTTCGCGCATACGCCTAATTTCTTCTTTAATGTTGCCACATTAAAGATCTTCTTCCCTTTCTGCTTAGTCGTTGTTTAATCCATGAATTACATTCCATAAGATTTCTTTCATAATTGTTGTATTGACTCAGTAACTCATTATTATGTAAATAACAATTTTTTTAAATATATAATAGTTACATTATGTATAGAACGGTGATATTTTGCTGACTCATGTAGACTTCACCGTCACATCTTCATATTACACCCGCATCGCTTTATCCTTATTGAAATTCCGTTCTGTATTTGCCTTGATCGTTTCTATTGTATTTTTATTATTAATTAAAGAAACAAAACATTATCCACGTTAAAACAAAAATAAACAAATAGGCCTAATATTTGATTGACTATGAGAACAATGTTCCAATGAACATCTATTACTTCAACTTTTATCTGTTTCACTGTTGTTTGTTCAAGTAGGTGTCAACGGTTACTTCCGCGGTTGACATTCACTGCACAGACCTCCTCCACAGGTAACTTTTCCTTGTCCAACGTTAAATCAATATCGACTAACCTTCACCATGAACTAATGGGAGTCATATATGGATGCTTTTAACCAGTTTAGTGGGTGTCTAACCTCTTATGTATATGTGCGTAGCTCTACAGCCACTTATATGGAGCAATGCTAGAATGTTCACTGCTATAATTGTTGTTAATTGGTTTACGCTGTTCCTCTTGAATCCTCAATTTGAAAATAATCATGCTTTAGTCATTGAGTCAACAACTCCGATAGCCCTTTCACACATGCTCAAACACTATTACTAATCTCTTCCTCTTCGATGCACCAATCTTTTAAAGAAATTAAACGTATTTGAGATTTGTACATGCCATACCTAATAATATTAAATAATTATAATATTGCTGATACAGATATTATTTTATGTTGTTTTATGGCCTATGACTTATCACGGACTTATTGGGAAAATAAGAACTACCAATAACAATGGCTTGAAATAGAGTTAGTTGAAATACTTATCTAGAAAGGAACAAAACTCAAAGGACTCTCTAGTGTATAGGTGTAAGAAGTTGTAATGTAGATTTTAAGCATGGATAGAATCCATGTTCGATCCAAATCCTGGAGTATAGAGGTAAAGGTTGCTGATTAGGAATAAGCGCCGATAAGGCGGAGCAGGTTCAAATCATGTTAAGGCCGGTTATCCTGACTAAGATTTTTTCTTCTCATCCATAAATCGAATATTGGGATGATACCTGATCTCCCTGGATAACTTTCTCCATCTATTTACCCGGAAGAACGCCATCCTTCAGTCTTTGGATGGGCTTAGACAGTATCCGCTCAAACCTAAACTTAATTAAATAATTACGTAAATCATCTTCAACCAAAGACACCAAAGGAGACAGGAAATCACATTATGGAAATCTTACTTTCATCAGTGATAAGCCAATGAGACTGATAGTACAAATGCAATACACAAAGCTATATGTCATGAAATCTTCCATCATGGTTAAGATTGAGGGACAAAGTTTAAGAATGCAAATGGTAGGTGTAAAGTGTTTCAAGCATAGCCTCTACTTTTAACCATATGAAACGTTTTCTAACACATCTGAACCTACACGTTAAAGGTAATGTTACAGGACACAAATGGGTTTGGGAATTCAACTTGAAGTGGGAAAATAACTTAAGAAACAATATCATCGAAAGCAAATAATTCCCTTCAATTTCAATACCATTAAAGCAACAACTGCTGATCCAAGGAGATAATAATCAGTAAGCCTTTTAAAATTTCAGCTCATCTAGGCTTTATGGCAGGCCATGTTGTTCCTGTCATGGTATCCGGTTTCGTTTCTCCAGCTTCAGAGGTTCGTGACGTAATTCCTTGCTTACTTTCACTTTTTGGTGACCACGTAATTAGAATTTAAGGGGTTGAAAAACTGTGATAATTAAGACCTTTTTCTCTTCCAAGGTCAACTCCATCGATGTCAGGCACCACGAAGGAAAATGTGGTCCTGGGAAAGTTAGAATTCTTTTCTCACGGTGGAGTCGCGCTAATTTCCCTGAGGTCCCACTTATGCTATATTTCGAGGGAAGTACAACGCCCGCGATAAGTAGCTGGAAAAGACAAGGTTGATAGAATCAAAGAGAAAATTGCGCCTGAGGAAATAAAATGCAATATAAATTACGTACACACAATATCTTAAGTAAGATTGGACAATTTGCAAGAACATCTTTCAAGCTACAGACATGTGGTTCTGCATTGCAAAAAATTATACTGTAACATAATACTAGTGACGTAGCATGTCCGTGCTACAAAAAGTAATCTCTGATAACTTAAAACGTCCTTTTTGCAGGTAATGCTTGCAGTTTAGAAGTTAGCTTTAGGTTTATTAGGTAAACGATCCTTAGAAGAATTGTATGATAGTGTCAATGGCTTACCTAAATTATTAAAATCAATAAACAAGACTGAAATTAAGCGCACATACGTCATATAAAGACCTCCTGTCATTTATTCTGCGAATAAATCTTATGAAGGTGTTTCGTTGAAACTAAACAATATGTAACCTTTGAACGTCATAATCATCGGAAACTAATTCTGTCCATTTGAAAGTTTCGGATGCAAACATTAGTATTAAATCATCATGCGCCCCTAGAGTAGTGTTTAAATATCATCCTTGAAGTAGAAATATGAAGGGTTATTCCTTTATCTGTTATGTACCATTCATTTGTTTCCGCATTTACGTATTTTTTCACTTATATTGCAATCTTGTTTTCTCACATTAATGTGAGTTAATATCATCACGAACTTAAAACTTAGTCCAATATCTTCATGACCTTACTTTTGTTTAAGTAATTTTCTTTGCGATTTTAGATACATCATGTATTTTTAAATTGAAAATACATGTTTGCGTGCCGTGTGCAATTAAACTTTTTCAGGTCTCCATATATCTACTTGCACATGAATTTTGTAACAACAGAAATAAAGGCGACACACACACACACACACACACATCTCTAACGAATCAGAAACCAACCATACAGAGGGAACTGTATTTAACTCAACACATTTCTTCAAGCGACGAACAATAGAAGAAAATGCCCTTAGGTGATGTGGTTGAATTGCAAATGGTATTCAAATGCCAACAAATGAGATGCAACATCCTTGGGTTTCACACATACCGTCCTTCGATCGCCTTCTCAAATATACTCAAGCGGCTGTTTCGTTGCGTACAATGAAATTATGAATACTCTCATATCGTAGATAACATTTCCATGGCACGGAAAATGAGTGGAACAGAGCTATAACAATTATCCAACAATTTTTACATTAAAAACAATTGATATTTGCTGAGTTTGTTATATGTGAAGTTGGTTTCGCAAATGATTTTCTAAGTCAGGAATGATTTCTGAATCATGATAGTTTACTTTGAATTGTATATAAACGAGTCTTTTAAAAATACAATTGTTTTAGAATGCACGCAATTGTTCTTCCTTCTGTTTTTCAAAGACATATTTTAGTGAACTATATTATACAAACAGGCTGGAAAACTGTTTCTGCATCAACCTTAATATTTTGAAACTGCTTCCAGAATCAAAGAGTAACGTAAAACTGTTTCACTGTTATGGAAACTCTTGCTTACATTTTACCTCTTTTGATTTTGGATATTTGTTTAGGAAAATGAACCCCTCACGTAGAACTAACTAGGTGATATTGCCATTTGCTGAGATCTCCATGGAAACAGATGACAATATCAGTTACTTCAAGCAGTCTGTAAATCATCCTTTCCTCAATAATTAATGTCTACAATTCAACACAGAGAAAATTGAAGTTAGTGACTTTTGCCAGAAGATCCACGACATATTTTTTAGAATAAATATTTGTGTAACTCGTCAATGAAATTTCTCTTGGCAACACTTACAATATATGTTTTAAGTAATATATTGGAAGTTCACTGTTGGTCTATGTCAGAATCTTCTTAGGAAGTTTAACCTCCTCTATTTGCTTTCCGTTCTTTTTATATTACTGTATGATTTTTCTTTAATACTGTGAAAAAGTTGCTTGTCCTTATCTTCTCGTTGCCTCCAAATTGAGCTCCCTTCAACATGAAGGGCATTGGACAACAAAGTCCTATGCCACACTTAAGTGAAAAACGAGTTAACGGTTGTTGCAAGATATTCATATGTGGCATTATTGATTGCTGCTATCAGGTTTCAAAATATCTTTATAAATGGCTGCATATGCTCTATAGTTTCTTCTTTCCCCGAGAGATTCCATGGGAAAATTTCAGCAAGGAAGTCCAATGCCACATTCTGAAGCATCACTTCGGATTTCCGCGCAAGTAGGCAGAATTTTTTAAATTTTATTTATGGCCTCAGGCTTCTAAGGATCAGGCAGGGATAGAGGAAGGGAAAGGACGCGGGAAGGTGTCGGTCAGGGCTTAAGTTGAAGGTACTATCCCGGCATTTGCCTGATGTGACTGAGGGAAAAACCTCAGCTAGTCTAGTCAAGATCTTTCCAACGACACCTTACGCGTCTCTCCACACCTTGTGGTTCCTGAGATTTAATTTCTGGACGCGGACGGACGGACACCATGAGTAGGAATAGAAGGTTCATTTTGCTATAGTTTTACTATCAAGGGACCTACAATAACAAAGAATATTAAAGTTCTGCACTTTTGAAGTAATTTTTCATTAACATTTTAAAAGGAGCTTCTAAAAAAAAGTACGATGAAAACCCTGCAGCAATATAGTCCTATGCCACGATTTTGAGCACTTGCTTTCACATTCTTCAACTGTACACTGTTAAAAAAATCAAACTGGCTCCGATCAAATCTTATTCAGTTATGAGCACTGTCACTTGCTCAAAATTGAATAAAAATTTAGTCGGAGCCAGTTTGAGATTTTTTTGCTCAATTTTGAATAAAGTTTTTGGTTAAACAGTGTATTCAATGACTTATGCATAATTACAAAAAATTAACATTGTAAGTGATAAACGGAATGTATGGCCTTAAGTTATATTAAGAATTTTGGAGAAAAAATAATATGGAGTATGGAGTTTTATGGAGTATTTTGAAATCTTCACTCATTTTTCCTAGAACCATAAAAATGTGGCATGTGACTATCTTGCCAAATGCCCTTCATATGTATTTTCTTCCTAAAGAAGCCCGAACCAGTTACTGTTTCACTTCCTTATTTACCTCACATTTTCTTCATTATTTCCTGATAGACCGTTTTATTAAGTTGATACTGACGTTGAAATATTTTATTTTCTATCGTGAATGACAATTTAACTAAACATAGTGTTTCTAACATACATCAGCAGACACAATATGTGGCAACGACAGAGCTATGTTAACAATTACGTAGTAGATACCGATTGATAATAAATTGATATAGCTCAGCATCTAACGATTTTTGCATCTATATCTTTAGCACGTGATCCATGCTTCACAGGAAAAACTGTCAGAGATGCTTTCGTTGAAAGTTTGACGTGTGTATACAGTAAACACAAAGTTATTGGTGCATATTCCACTCACCACAGCTCTGTATAGCTATATATCTGCGTGCTACTTAAAAGTTTAATGAGTAATTCAGTACTTATGACAAGTAGAAGTTATTAGAACTGAGCGTGAATAAACACGTTCTACGTATTTCCTAATTAGGTTTGGATGTCCATTATGCGTACATGAGATTTGATCTACAATACATTCCAAAAGAAGTCCACTGGTTTCACATTGTAAAATTTTCTTTTTGCGCTGTGGAAAATTGTAATTTCGAAAGAAAAATAGAACCGGTTTTCGGTTTGTAGAAAGCCGGAGTCAGATGTTTCAAACAGCGGTTCCTCAATTTTTAAATAGTCATTGAGTGTAACTTCTTTTTTTAAAGATAAGTGTAAGAAATAATTGTTTACATTATTTTTATGGTGTGTAGAACGTAACGATTCATATTTACATTTGTTAAAAAAAGAAAAGAACTATTTTTATGAACTCCATGAGAAAGAAAGCTTCTCTTGTGATTGAAAGAAACAATGGATGTCTCTTACTGTGACGAACTGCATGCATAAAGTTACATCCTTTCGGTGCATTCTTTGTTGTGCGATGTTACTTGTTCTCTTTTTCTTCTACTTTATAATATTTGAATCATGACTGGTGGTTCTCACGTTGGATGCCGTTTTGTTATTGTTGTCTCTTTCACGAACGACAGTGCATTTCTCAAGACACGTGGGTTATCTTTTCTTTAGCACACCTGGTGTTGAATAACTTATTATAATTTATATTGAAAAGAAGTCCTAGTAATTAATGACACTGGCTAAAGAGAACACATGGACAATTCTTGTGAATATTTTAAAAATTTTAGAAGAATCTTCAAATGTTCATCCTTCCGCCCGGTACTTTGAGTACACACGCGAGCAGTAAAATTAAAATAAAATCTTTGAAAACAAGAAAAAATAGTTTTTATTAGAGGTCAATTGTAGAAAGTTTTATTTGACAAGAGTTGAATTGTATTTACATTCATTAATCATTATGCATCGTCAGCTCAGGTCACCTTGTCAGGTATTGCACTGAAAATCTCCTGATACAAAAAACACACAAAAACATAACCAAAAATGAAATTTATATGAACGGATGGGAACTTTATGCGAAGCTAATGTGAGTTTTTTTTGTGTGTGTGCGTTCAATGTGTCCTTTTATTGGCTTCTTACCCATACAGGGTGTACACATTAAATTAAGTTCATATTTACCGTACTTCACGTTATCTAGACGTCGCTTTCAGATCAGTTTAAGCACATTTGCCATTATTTGATGAACTTTTGTGCATAAATTGAGTATCAGCACACCAAAAGTTCAAATGTTAAGGGCTAAAACTGTGGTGTAGTTCATATTAATTTCACGGAAAGTTCTTATAAGTACTTACTTATTATGCACTAAAAAGGCGGTAAAACTAGAACATATTGTGAACTATTTTCGGAACATATTAAGTATAATTTAATTTTCATATATAAAGTTTGATTGAAGTCATTTTCATTCAAGTCATATATAAAGTTTTATTACTTGGAACAACACACAAATACACTACTGAAGAGTGCTGTACAGCTGTAGGCTATATCCACTAACTTATACGGTAAAAATCACTTATTTTTACATCATTTAATCCTTTCTGAAGGTGTTGTGAACGCTTCTTGTGTACTTCACTTTCCATATATTTCTTGAACACACATTTTGGTCATCACATTGTTATTTATCTATGGCTTTTAATCATATCAGGCTCAGGGCGCGTTAGGATGAGGGTAAGGATGTTGCAAGATAGTCGGCTAGGCGACTGCTGGAATCGTTCTCAGGACGTTCCGATTATGGTCATTCGGTTTCATTAGGTATACTTGCTGATGAACTTCGGTCCACCCATTTTGGCATGAACTTGAATATATAGCCAGAAAAATGATCATATTTTAGTGTGCTTGTAGTTCACTTTGTAAAAACAATTGACTATGGAAAAGACGAACAGGCGACGTTCCCCACAACTTTTTACTACTCTTTATGGTTTATGCTGTACCAAAATCGTTTATTAATATTCTTTAACTCTTGTGAAAAAAATGTACAAAACGTGGTGAATGAAAGAGAACAGTGTACAAGACTTGACCCCACTTTTATTCAAAAGCTGATTATCTGTATTTGTTTTCAAAAACTTTAATTTCGCTTTTCCCGGTCTATAGATTTTGTGCAAAACATTGTTTTTGGTTTCAGAGTATTCTTTCAGAAAATAAATATAATGGTAGAAATTTCCATATGTGAGTAGAGGCTTTGAGAAGAAACATTCCCAGCCAACAATAACTGAACTTAAAGTTCTGAATTAAAACCGATATTATAAAGGGTGTAACAGAATTCGGTCGGCATAATTATTTTGGCTATCATACACGTGAAATAGAAGGGGAAATTCCCAAATAAACATGAATTAAAATACCCTCCATTTTAAAAAAATATATTTTAAATTAAGATAATTAATTATTTTAATTAAATTAAAGGCGATAAAATACCAAAGTCCAACTTAAAATGTCACTAGTTTTCCACAGAAATGCATTCCTATAAAATTAGCAAAAAGTTGCTTATAATACGTATAAAACAAAATATTTAATTTTGAAAATTAAAAAAAAATATATTCTCAAATAATGCTTTAAGAATAAAATTAATTTATTATCTCATGATCACTGTGAACCCTAGAACAAATTTACTAAACATTACCCACATATTATGCCAACATTTTTTTACATGTTTGATTTTAAAATAAAATAGTAAACGCATTTGTTATGCAAGCTAACATATACTAAAATGCAAAAAAAAATTCTTGCAAAACAACGGTAAATTAAAAAAGAATAAAATTGTTTGTGAAAATTAGAGCAGTTTACACCGAATTCTTTTAAGTTCATTTGGTCAGAATCATGATCTGAAATGGTGAAAAATTCGACTTTCAAGGTCAACATATCTCTGGAACAAAGTATGTTTATGATATGTTCATTAAAGATTTTTTATTTCGTTTTACCTTCAGTATACGCACTAAATTCAAAGAGCGGAATTCCGCTCGATTTGAGGGAAATATTTCATCTCTCGAGAGCGGAAAAAGACCTTCACTCTTTCAGTGCGGATTTTCATCGGAGAAAAGATCGGAAACTCCCGTTCGAAAAAAGATGGGATCGATGGTAGTTCTTATCTACGTAGACATAAGTGTTTTAAAAATGAATTTCCATCTATTCAGATAAAATTTTAATCTCTTGAACATGAAAAAACGCAATAAAGTGTTGAAAATGTAAAAAGATGCAAAAGGAAAAAAAAAATATTAAGAAGTAGTAAGAAAGAAAAGTAATGTACTTATGAATAAAAAAAAGTAAAGAATTTAACATCGGTAGAATCTAAACTGGCTACCTTCCGGCCAGGTATCCGACGTTTTATCAACTCAGCCAGCCGGCCAACTTTGAAAGTATGCCTTCAAAATTCTTTTTTTAGTCTCGTCAGGTACTTAAGAAAAGCTTTCAAAGAATTCTTGTTTTCGTACATATCTTAATCCTGACGTCTTCTGGCATGTTTTTCTCACTGAGAAACGTTTGCAGGGTTTATGTTGTCATTTTCAACTAAAAGCGATAAATTTCACAGTATATGGCTTCGTCTTTCGACAACCTTCGCGGTTAGCAATGGCGGAGAACAAACTTCACTAGTGGCCCTGATGCATCATTATAAGTCACTCTAAAAAGATGAGAAATCGCTCTTTCAGGTTTGAAGAATAAATTACATCCATAAACATCGGAATTTCATCTAGAAAGAGCACGTTTTCTATTCAAAGCGAGAACGTTTCCTTGAAAACCACTATTTTCGATTGAAAATTTCGCTCTAAAACAGTGGTCGCTCTTTGCGGTCTAAGAAGATGAACTATTTCGCTCTAGCGAGTTTAGTATATCCAAGAATTCTGTGTATCCATTCTATTACACTTTGCATGAAATAAATATCATGTTTGAGAGAGAGAGAGAGAGAGAGAGAGAGAGAGAGAGAAAACAGCAACAACAGAAATTTGATGAAAACCGAAAACAGATGTTTGGACAATAATGGAATTGATAATGGTTTGATTAAAGCTGAAACCAGATATAAAACTTGGCTTTTTCTTCCATTAAAAAAAAAGAAAAAGAAAACCCAAAAACCCGGTTGTCGTGTCTGGAATTCACACAACTAAAGGGACACATGCCAACAACTTCACAAACACAGCCTAGACCCACTTAATAAAATGCATTCCATCCTTGACACACACACACACACAGTGTAGGATGCAAATGATACATAATCAACTCACAGGACATTTGTTTAACACTGCAGCTCTAATGAGAAAAATACTACCACAGGAAGTCAAAGTGATAGGGAGGCCAAAAGCCGGAAGGACAGTAGCGAAAAAGGAAAGATAGCGAGCGCCGAGAGAGATGAATGAGTGGATGGAAGCGTAGAAGGAATGTGGAGTATTAGCAGCGACAACCCCATCCATCGGTTGCCATACGTACGACTCACAAGTCACAAGTGAAAGTTGTATCTCGGATCACGTTTCTGCTCCCAATTGCACAGATGTTCTGTTTATTTTGAAAGTGACATTACATCCATTTTTCATACACATCCTTTCACGCATAACTTAACTTTGTATGTAACAAATCTTTATGTCTATTATTTAATCAACAAAAAAGAGAGTAAATTAACTACACTTTTAACACACAATGAAGTTAATCGGGAAACTTTAAAATAGATGCACTTTTACTTTTAAAACATCTGTTATCTATAACAGGTTCTCAAACAAAATTTAACATAAGGCAGGACATGAACATTCCTTTAAACTTTGTTATCATTGTAACATTTTCTATCACGGGGTAAGGCTCAATGCCTAATTAATGTGTTGGCTCATAGTTAAGATATCCTAGGTTCGATTCAAATTGGTCGATCTAACTGAGAAGTTTCAATTTTCATCGATCATAGTGTAGATAATATACGTAAGACCAAGCATCTTAAATTGAAACCAGTGAACAAGTTTTCTGTTATTATTACATTGAAGCTAAGCGTATTTTTTAAGAAATGATTAATTGGAACAATCGTTGATATCAGTTTGAAAATTACACTGTACTAACTGATATGCCCGCCCGTTTGCACACTGCCAAATTAAACAGTCATCATCCTCGACCAACAATCTGATAATTGTTTCTCTCCATCTCCACACCGAACAGTAGTAGCTCAGTTGGTAGAGTGTTGGTTTTGAATGCGGGAGGTCCAGGGTGCGATTACAGTGACCGCGTATCCTGATAGTTTTTAGATTTTCCTCAGTCACACCAGGCAAATGCCGGGATAGTATCTTCAAGATAGGTCCTCCCGCATCATTTCCCCTACTCTATCCCGTCCTGAGCCATAGGCATGTAAAGGATATGACTTACTTCAGAATTGGAATTTAAGTTTACTTAAGGTCTTTAGAAATGCATTCTGAATTGAGGATTCTCAATTTGTTCCATGTTTTATAATCATACCGCTGTTTATATACAACCCAATTGATCGTTTTTGGAAGGTCGAATCCCCCTCAGGGATTAAATATTCTTCCTCTGGCAAAATAATATACATATTTAAAGTTTAGTGAAGCGATATGCATTTGAATAGTAGACAAGTATACCTACATACAGACATGCAGATAGAACGACAGATACTTCCTCTGGTAGTAATTTGAGCCTAATAATAATAATATTTTTATCTTTGTCTCTGCATACTGATACAAATTGCTACGAAATAGCTGCAATAAAACAGGTGGTTGTAATTGCTCTGACAAAAGCGCATATAGTATAGCATAACAATTATTATATAGTATAGAACTAATTTTCGTTCTTGAATAATAATAATAATAATAAATGCTGAAAGAAGATGCAGAAAATGTTACGCAGAAGCCACGGAAGGAAATGGAAAGGAAAAACATTTAAGCCTCGTATTCTTCTCAATTAGATTTGTTTCCAAGTCATATTTCCTCTGTTAATTACATAATATAATGTTCGCAACTGTCAGAAGATATTAAACAACTTATTAACGGAAAGTTGATGCGCATATTGTTTCTATCATTGACGTATAAAACATGGACGAGTTTATAATCGAAGAAGCAACACACCCTCTGACGTATACACGCGTGGGAGAATATGCTTTACCATATAAATACTTATTAACTTTTACGTAAGACTCGTAAGCGAGCTGCAACAGAACTTGCAGGGGGGAGAAAACAAAACAAAACACTTACCAATATTCACAAGTTTGATTCCATCGGCAGCAATGGCATTTAGTGCTGTTGTAGCATTTTCGAGGTACTGATGTTGATTAGCGGGACGAGGAATCTTGCGGAGTTTTCTTTTCTGCAGTATTTCAACCAAAGCGACAAGCTTGGTGCCATCACAGAAATCCGTGGCAAGGTCACGCACCGCCAATCCCACAGTTTTCAGATGTTCATTTACCCAATTCCTGAAAGTATTCGCTTGTATTTCAACCCATAAATCCTCATTCCCTTTAATTTGCATGCCCCGAGCCGCATGTCCTTCGGGACTTCGAGCGACCAAACCCACTTGCGATATTCGTTGCTGTTGAGACATTGCGCGACACCTTCCCAGCACACACTCTCCTCCAATACTACCGCCGCTTTCGTTTCGGCTGGTTTGGTCTTCCGTAAGCGCTCCATTCCACCTGCATGCCAGCAGGGCGGTGTCTAGGTGGCAGCACCTACATCTGCCGAAGAGAGAACAACCTACTCGCTTTAACTTTCACTGATGGAAGTCACACTTCTTTGTGCAACACCGCCTGCCAATATTATCAAACCATCTGAATGAAACAGAAGAAAAGTATAACCGTTTGAAATAAATATGTGCCATACATATGGATACAAGCGGAATACGCTTTCGAGGAATCGGAGCTAGATATACAGTGCTTCACATTATAATAGGATACTTACTTGAGATTATTATTTTTTAAAACAACAAAATTCACATTTTTTTGGAACAGAGCTGAGGAAGTTATCTGTGACACTCCTATCAACAAAGCAATTTTGACCTAACTCAAAAATGGATCAAGCTTCCTTTGACAAGTGGAACAACTTAATGCAAGCTTAGCAAATCAAGCCGAAAAGTTTAAACAAGGTTGAATCACTCAGTCTAGTTTAGAAGGTTGAAATAAAATTGACAGGACAAGAAAGAAAAACAAAGGACTT